>JAHZNE010004898.1:0-28817 GCA_027744055.1 Callyntrura sp. NNG-2020
CTTAATCCTATTGTTAACGAAAGGATTATAAACTAGTCGACATTTGTCACAGTCGCAGTTTGACGCTCTTCCGGCTTAGTCATGTGGTTCTGCTTAATGTTCTTGGAAGGGTTGACGTTAAATTCTGTGGAAATTGTATTAAAACGCCATCAGTCACTAAAGCGTTGTTTGTTGTTTCTCTACAAACAAATTTCTGCGATTTTAAGGATTTAAACAAATCATACGACACAAGGGTAGACTCTGGACAGTAAACTGAGTCAAATCAAACCATGATAGGATGCATTATTATCAATTTAAAGACGACTAAAAAATAAATGTTACCTCATAGTAAGTGACCTGGTCAGATAGACGTGAGACGAGATTTGTATCTAAAAAATAAAATGTACGCAGACGCATCCAAATCATCCACAGGGACAAATGCGCGTGGTCAATTCCAAATACAAGCAAAATCGTCAATCAAATCGTAACCATTCGTGGAGTTTGCTGTCGGTCGGTAGTAGTGTGAATACTAAAGTAACATGCGTTGCATTTTACAAACAAGCCCAACACCTTATTTTTAGCTGCAGAAGCACTTTTTTCACACACGGAAAGAACCAGTTCACAGTAGAGTAGACGCGTCAATAAAAAAGGTTAATAACAAGTCAGTAGTAACATTCTTGAGATTTCAAACTGCAGCGTAAAAATGTATGTGAAACCGTGTGTGTACCAACCACTGGGATTAATCAAATAATTGCATGCCTACCAACAACCATGCATTCATTATTATATTGTCCATGAAGCATCTTGTTACAAACGTAACGCAGCATGACCAATGACCAAACAGCTCACCGTACTCCACATACACACCACCACCACCATCAAGATAAATAAATGATTCGTTACCATTTACAACGGATGAACACACAATTTACTAGCAGCGTTGTTAGACAATAAGAGAGTTTGGTGAATGAATAAAAATTACTAAGGCTCATCTCGGCTACGTTTGAAAACTTGCCTAAAGCGTTATCTTGTGAGAAAATCTGTACAAGAAGAGCAGGAACATGTCGAGAGAGAGAGGAACACCTACACAACCGACCGAAAATACTACAACATAACCAACAGCACTTGTGCATTAACTTCTATCATCATCAGCGTAGAATCACTGACATGTGACATGAATTTTTATTCCAATGCACACAGAAACCAGTTTCCATCTCATAGATTCGCGAGTGAGTCGCTGTTGCATTTTTTTAGGTTGCCAGTCCGTACTCAGTACCACTTTGTTGCTACTGAAAGAACGCATTTATTCGCACAGCCACAAAGGTACACACATACACACCCTCCTCCCCTCTCCGCAGAATAAAAGAGGTGTCTACTGTCTACATTAGCATCTGTCTGTCAGAGTGGTGTGCCTTTTTCGATTTTTGTCTTTGTGGGAGTGCAGGTGGCTTCTAATAATACACTTGCTTCCAAGTTGGTAAACACAATCGATTCCAATTATAGTTTCCCATGCTGCTGTTTCCCCGAAAAATGGTAAATATGTACTTACCATGCTTAAATGTAAATGGACACCCTGTCTGTGTCTCTCTCTTAGTACATCACCAATGGTCATTTCGACCTTTCTGGCGAGAATACAAGATAACTCGTCAAGACTGCTTTCGTTTGATAAAATCATGCATTCCTCATCCACACTCTTATTATCTAAATGTCTTCCACCTAGTCCTATCTTTCCTATCTTCATCAATTATAAAATCGGATTCTAAAACTAGTAAACCTTATCTAATTGGATGGTTACATAACCTAATCGCACGTCTTGATTGAAACCTTAAGTCTGTAATAAGCAGCTTGCTTACTGGTGGTGACGTGTCGTGTGGTATTAATTACACCCAGCACGGTAGAACTTTAGAGGATGATGAAGAGTTCATCTAAAGCTGAATGCTATTTTTCCAAAATAATAATCATTTCCACTACTGCGCTGTAGCAAAACCAAAATTTTAAATGGGGTACCGACAGCCTACGTGTGACATGACATGACTCATCTAATACCAACAGGATTACAGTATAATTATAGTGCCGTTCTTTTTACTATGCTGCTATGCTAGCTACTATGGCTGTTATGTGGTGGTAAAGGATCACAAAATTATTATTATCATCATTACTGCACGCAAATCCAGACATGATTTCGTCATCATCATTCAAACACGCAGGGTTACGTTTCCACAATAATGCTGGCTGTGTATGGATATGACCGACATCAAGAATTTAATCCATCGAATGACACGTAAATAGGTTCAACTCTGGCGATGATGAGAGGTTCAAATGCCCACACCAGTTTAAATAGAGGCAGATGTTCAAATGACACTAACTCTCCACCACTATCATCACATTGCCGTCATCATAAATGTCAATGTCAGTATAGTCAGCAACGAGAAACTGAAAATCTTGAAAAAATGTGGCAACTGCTCCACAATATCATCTTGCATAGCAAGCAGTCTGACAAAACAATCATGGCCATTGATAATCATCATCATCACACGGGCGACGGGCATTGTTTCGACGGAAGCTGCTTATGGCGATGACAACATCATGCCAATGCTACTGCATGCAAAACAACGTTTGCTGTTGGCATTTTATCGACTGGTCTCATCTTAACAGTGAGTGCGTTAAATATTAACCGCAAATTCAGGTAAACATTGTGTGACACTGGAGAGCAGTAACCAGCAACCGCATTATAGCAGTCTTTCATGCTGTTATGCCTGCTGCAGTGTGAAGGTTAATTAGGGTGTTTACCTGCTCTCATAGTAGAGAGACCCCAAAGCACCTGTTGGCTCAAGTGGACATTCACCGTCAATAAAATGAACCAGCAGCACGGAATTCCACACGTTTACTATGAAATACTCAAGACGAGACACCATAAAAAAAGTCACCATAATGCCAATGCCATAAGAACACCAATTCTGGTCTCGCCTTTCTTCAACTACAAAAACGCACACGGGACGTAAATATTTTGATGTTGTGTCTGTCGTAAATACCTTTACATAAGTTGTTTGTGTGGCAATAACAATTCGACAGTAACAACATTTTTATTATTTGTTTTTTTTTTTCGTCTTCTTCGGATCTCTTGGATGCGGTTTTCTACCAGCAACTTTTTCGCAGAATCGATAGCATCAAGTCGCGGCTACATGGCACACGTATATATAAAAGAAGGATTATCATTCCTGCATATTTTTACGAGTTTCTCTCTCTCTCTCTCTTTGAAAGTCATGAAGAAAAATCGTAAAAAGCAGGTATGTATACACATCACATAAAGCGGTGGTCGCGTCCGCGTCCCTTGTCGTTGTTACTACAAAGAAGGAAGAAGGAGAAAAAAGTTGAAGTCAAGAGTACTCAAACAATATTTTTGCTAAAAAAATAGAGATGACGACAATAGGAATGTGTTTTTGATGAAAGCAAGCAAGCTTTTGTTTTTGGTGCACTGTTTTGCTCAAACCATGTATTTTATAAAAACACGACCGACGCAAACACAGTAATGGTTTGTGTCAAAAACAATATACGAGCTTTACATTGTCATTACGACGTCCTATTATTAAAATATGTGGATGGAGACGAACAAATCCGTACAAGGGTACACAGACCCTGTTATTAAGTAACACAAAAAAGTAAATACCTCCCCATTTTTTTCTTCTTCCCTACACAAGAATGCCTGAATGAGCGAGAGTTCTTACTAAATTCTGATATAATATTATGATGCGTCTTGCGGTTGAAACCCTTTTTGCACGCTATTTCACGAGTTTTCCAGTTTAACACTCGTAAAAATACTTGAAAACATGACACGACTCAAAGGAAACGCAAACAATAACAAGTTATGTGTAATAATAGTATAATAAGCTCTTTCGTCTGTTCTCCGGGTGGGGAGGGGAAGTGGTAAGCTGCTGGTATAAAACCAACATTCTTAAAATCTGGCATAGGCTTATCGCTATATTGCTATTAAAGGGTACATGCATCAAGACAATGAAAACGTCATTGTTCGCTATTCAAAACGTTCTTTATGTGATATACCGTCGCAGTATTTTAACATGTCTTAAATTCTTCGGGACTTTTCATGCCTAAACAAATTACTCTCAAGATTAATAAAATGAAAGATGAAAAATGTTGTGTAAATTCTGTGAGTTTCTCATGTTATAGAGTCGTCGCATCGTATTTTTAGAAGATTATCTGTATTATGGGATCTATGCCTATTTTCCAGGTACATCCACCAAAGAAGCGCATAAGTGTAAAAAACTATTTTCGAATCCCAACCCAACCAATGTGGAGAGAGAAGGAGAAGTATTTGTTGAGATACACACACTTGTTGCCTCCTGCAGGTATTAATGTGCAACGAAAACGACTTTACGCTAGGTTATGATTAGCCCATGTATGTTACACTTTTCCTTTTCAATTCCACCTAACAGCCGTGGTACTGTGCCTTGTGCAAATTCTGCAAGCGCATTATTGTTATTGTTCCTATTACGTTTTCAAAGGCCAAGGCTCCTGGCTATGACAATAAAAAAGGAATATAAAAAGGTAGTGAAACATAAATAACAATTATGATACACCCACTTGATAAAAAAATACGCATCACATCTCTACATGATCTACAAGAATGATTACCGCTGATAATAATATAGTTTGCGGCATGAATGGGAGAAGGCGGTCAGCGAACAGCACAATATATATAAAACACACGAATTGTGTGCGCGACAAAAACAAAGTTACTCACAAAAAAACGCCACTTCAACCTTGAATATCACATAAATTAACTTGTAACTCACTCCACTACTAAAAAGAATCGTCCATTCATGGGAAATATGCACCATCAACTTCCATAATGTATTTCACCTTTTTATACGCTGCTGCTGCTGCAGCAGCAGCAGCTTTATAGGCGCAAGACACACAAACTCAAATACAAATCTTCCGTCAACTGCTAACTAGAAGAGAGAGAGAAAAGGGGAAAATATGTGCCTTCTCGAATAATTCGCGCACGCGTAAACGTAACGCGAAATGGATATTTTTTTTATAAACGTATTTTTTTCCTTGTAAAGAACATTTGGACAAAATATTTTATTATATCTCTCGTAAAAAAGTCTTTTGCAACGATGATGTGTTGGGGCTTTTATAAAAACAAGATTAATCTCTGAACAGATCATGCTTCTTGCCAAAAAGGCAGAGAGAGATGGATACTTGAGAATTTGGCAGTGTTACCTGAGCCGTCCATTTTAAGAAAATCATAATCTGAACAATATTATGACAGGAGATGTGATACAAACGATATATTTAAACGTCCACTCAACCTTTGCAGAGAAGACGAGAAAAACCATTGAAAACCCATTTATTACGATATGCTCTACACTGCCGTCATTATAGATCTAATAATATATATTCAATTATATTATATCTACAGCTTTTTTAGGAAACCACAAATTCATCATCGTGATTTGATAGTAGAANCATCGTGATTTGATAGTAGAAAATAATCATGGTCCACGTCCCTTTTCGTGCCTCAAAAATTACGATGAACACGCGTGAAACAGAAACAAAACATAATTACACCACCTCAAAAATTATCTTCATGATGATGGTGCAATATTATGTTGCTGTCTCGATGATATGCATGTTTTACCCAGAAAGCATCTCCTTTTATAGATAGTCTCCGCGAAAAAAGTATAGCACTCATACACATCGTATGCAAATAAATCATTGAAAAACAATGACTGCAAAAAATACAATGGAACACGAAGAGTATATTAGACAATCTCATTATTAGGGTCCAGAGAGATAAAAAATGGCGAATAAAAGAACGAGTGGGGAAAATGTAGGTGTAATGTTACCCCCGCCTATGTATTATGCATTTGTGTATCCCAGCCTTTCATTACAAAAATAGACATTTTTGGGTGCCTCACGTGTGTGAGTGCTCCCAATGTTTGTCCATAAAGAACTCAACAATGATTGTCCGCAATCAACAGAATAAAATACGAATTTGTCGTTACAATTTCCTGGCCCTGTTGTACAGCTAGGATTTAAGGCGATGGGGAGACTGTGTGGCTCAGTCAGTTTTTTACCGGCACCATTTTTTTTACACAAAATATGATGATGAACTATTACGATTGTGCATCTTTCTGCATTGCGCAACGCATAAGGAGATAACACAAAGGAAATTGATGTATCAACTCATTCACAACAAAAAACTTTTTTATTTCTCCGAAATCGCACCACTTTTTTCGCCATTAATATCCAGTTTGTACCGATAAAACGTGATTTTATGCGACTGGCGAGCTGGCGACTACTTCTTCTCACTCAGGATTGCTGGCGGAGTCAGGGAGTTAACAACAAAAAAATCTGAGGGAATCATTTTATAAACTAGGCAGTCAGCTCATCATCATCAACAACAAAAACAATCTTACATATTTAAATGTGATACATACTACGTTTAACACTATTACATCTTATCTCCCTGCAAGAATCGAGAAGGATGTGCGATGCGGCACTGCCTAATTTACATTGAGATATTATACGATGCAAGGTATTATACGATTTATTTTTGTCGAACAGCTCTGTAGTAGGTACCCCTCTGTCTGTGTGTAGATAGATTAGATAGACGAATACCTACCTATAAATTGACGAACAGATTCTTTTAAACGCACTATAAAACAACTTTTTTTCATACTATTACGTATCGTACACATACTTTTTGCTACATGTTAGATGAGATATGACTATTGACATTACTTGCTCTAAGGTGACCCTGAACCCTCTTTCTCTTCGGAATACGTGTTGTTACCTAAGCGCATTCCTAAATAACTCTACTGCAGTCAGTTGAACACAAAAGTGTTGTTGTGTGTTTTTGTGGTTCGCTTCTTCCTCTCTATAGACGCATGAAAGGAAAACTGGGTATGACCCAGTAGATATGCAAGGTGCAAACAAGATGACGAGTCATATTATAGAAGCTCCTCTCTCTCTCTCTCTCTCTTTGAGCTGTGTGTAAGACAGCTGGGGGGTTTTTTGCCAAAAATAGCACAAACAATTGCACACAGGGGCCTATTCAGACATATCTTTTTATTTAATTGGAAAGATGGAGTTCGACGAAATCAACAACTACACGTTAAAAAATTGTTACATTGACAACTACATTTTCACTACACAACTCAACATTTTTTCTATCTTCATCTCAAATAACACATTCCACTACAGCGATATATTTATTTACGCTTTTTTGCAGAATAAGAAGATTCAACCTGCACAACAGGATTGTTTACCAACTCGGAATTGAGTTTTATGTAGGGCTATCCGGGAACATGAAATTTGCAAATTGCTTTTCCTTTGAATTTTTATACAGATTTCTCAATTTCCTGTAAGGGGAGCAGGATCATTTTCTCAAACTGGTCGCTTTGTTCAGTAAACATTGTAGTCAGTTACACAACGGTTGATAAAAATATAAAGCCCGAGAGAGAGAGAGATAAATGAAACTGAAAAATAGTGCATGTATTATTACGTGTGTGAGCCATGTGCGTTATCGAGGTTATAGGCCCCTTCCATAAGGCAAACTCGAGAAATCAAGCGTGTAAAACCACAACAAAGTTCTAGTAGTGGCAAGTCAAGCCTCGCAGAGAATTAGCAACTAATTTAAAGCTAATGCTAGGCAATTATGAAGGGCCAACCTCGAAAATAAACAAGTCACTAACATGTGCTTCTACTTTTCAGTCATCAGCAGCATCAGAGTTGAATTAATTCTGGGCATGTCAGCAATAAATAAAAGGAACATGTTTTACCTACTTGAGCGCATCCAAACCCAAACACTCTTAAAGAAACTGACCATGATGATTATTTTTACTTAGATGCAACTACGCTAATTAGAACAGCCACACAACGATCATCATGACGGAGGCTATCAAGCTTGTCTGCAAAGAGATGCAAAATACATGTGTGATAATACGCTATACTTACATATCGATTAAATTCCTACAAAACTTACTTTTCGGCAAGCATCAAGCGATAGGACATTTTTCGCCAATAATGACCTAGCAGTTATTTGTGCACTCAATTAAAAGTGGTCATGCCCCAACATCCATTTGAAATGCATTATCTATTCGCATCGCATGCAAAACAAAAAAATGATGATGATGATGGTAAGAACATTTGCATAATATTCATTATATTGTTAGTTTCAATTACATAATGAAAAAAATAGGTAGGTACACGTCAACAAAGATGAAAAGTTTAAAAGGGCACGGTTTTTTGCACCAAGTTTTCATGATGTTCAACTTAATTACATATTATAAACATGATAATAATAATGAACACAGATAGAAGTCGCGTTGTTCAAATTTCAACAATGAGGGAGTGATACAATGACCCAGTATGTGCTGGCTTCATGGCATTGATCAGGAGCGCTAAAAATAATAAATAACTTTATATTTACCTCTCTGAAGATAATTAAAGTGTCACTTGAGTGACGCCTATATTGTAATAATTAATCTGTACACAACTTAATGGAATGTGAGTGACCAACAAACAATACACTCGCACTATAATTGTTTTCTTTCCGAGCCATTATGATAAATCATAATAATATTCTGCGAATCACAGATTACACTGCTGCTGCTGCTGTTTTTACGATTTGAATGACATATCTTTGTATCTATGTAATTGGATTGGAATTATTGAAAGTAAGACATTTTATGGTTATTATTTAGAATTCGGCATGACTAAAGTTCTCTGGAAGTAACCCCCGCTAAAGTGGCGAATATGGGTATGCAATAAAACTATTAAGGAGGAAAATATAAGATGGCACGTACTACAGAGGAATGTGCAAAAAATCCCATAATTTATTGCCATTTTTGCAGTTGAGTAAAGTAGTAACGATTATAAATGCAAAAACGATATTTTACCACATTCCATTTTGTTTCGTGTACGTCGTTCATTTGACATGATGATGCAAAGTGATATGCACAAGAGGTAGGCAGAATGAAAGAAAAAATCGTAACATTCATAACAAACAAAAAGACTGTACGAACGAGGAAAGTGGAGTTTGTGGCGGTTCAAAAAGGTAGTTTACGATTATGGCTGTGACTAAATGACCTCATGAAAAATATGTTTCACCCTTTCTACAAGATACCATAATAATATTGAGTATTATGTCGGCTTCAGCAACACTTTTTCGTTAGAGAAGCTCGACGAAAACCAGATGAGTAGTCTGCGTCTGAGAGAGGAGTAAAATGGTCGCAACGTGGGTACTCCTCACGCTGTACCCGTAATAAATCAATGTATACACTATTACTGGTAACCCAAAGCAGGTTCCAAATTCCACGGAAATTTCACCAAAAACCTTGCAACCAAACAATGAGTTAATGGCTTGTCTTATTGGTACTTAAATGATCATCGTTCTATCATGATTATGGCTGACTGTGATATATACGGGTGGTGTGTACACACAGTAAACACACGCACGCACACACATTCACTCTGGTTGTCTTGTACTAGAAGGCTATAGATGGTTGTTGTTGTTGTAGCCCCCAATTTAACTCAACTGTTCAACATGTACTACTACTACTGCACCTCTTGTTTGACGGCGGACTGATTGTCGACGTGAACAACAACGTCAAATTTGTTATCGTCATTATCACGGATGGACGGAGTGACCAGTTGGCTTTTTGGCTACATCCGTGTACATTAACATAAATTAAGAAAATGGATATATAGTATTATTGTGAAAAAGTACACAATTTGAATGAATGAATAATCAGCTCACCACACGTAATATCACCTGTGTGTGTGTATACAAAGGGCACACAAGTAGATAGAGAAATTTTATGCAGACAGACACAATCAACCATCATCGTCATCAACAGCAGCAACAAAAGTCCATTGTTATTGCCAAGCTGTGAAGAAGATAATGCTCATTTTTAAACGATGTTTAACCCTCTTCGACTTCATCAGACTGACATGCTAATCATTTTTGCATAATTCACGGTCTGCGATGACATTATTTTTGGTCAGGAATGCAACAAGTTACTATTTTGAAAAAAAATGGTGGACAAAAAAATAAACGATAATGTTTGTTTGTCGTGTGATGTGAGTAAGACCACCTCATTCTAGCAAGCACATTTTCTCTCCATGTCAAAGTTGGCGATATGTGTTAAAAACCTGCCTCATTTCTCATAAATGAGAATCATAAAATGTTACCTTGTTCAATTTATATTCAAATTACCCAAGGCCATTCGCAAAAAAGGTACAATATATGCATGCTTTTGTTGCTGCATTGTGGACGCGGTGACGGTACCCAAGATAATCATGTTGTTACGAGGATGATGATGATGATGACGCATAGATCCCTACCCATATCCTATCAAGTTGGCGCATCATCACCATTCTTACTCTTTGTAACAAGATAAACTGACTTTCCTAAGATGGAAAATGTAAAATGAACACTTATGCACATGTACATAATAGATCTATATAGGAACCCAAATGACGTGTGAGTGAGTGTTTGTGTGTGTGTGTGAGTAGTGACTAGTAAAAGTAATGCGTTCGTGTCCCCACACATCACCACACCTTTGCATGTGGTAAAGATATTTTAGCATAAATAATTTGATAAACAAAATTACTTTTTGTTTACAAAAATAGAAGAAAAATGTAATCAAATCAGAATGGGACATGTAGTAGACACCGCACACTACACAACAGCACATGTTTCTTTTTCATTCTCCACTTTAATTTAATGTTCTTGACAATGGTAATGGTGATGCCAACTCAATATGGAGTGTCAATGAAAGTACAAGTGTGAAGTTTTTGAACTGCACACGACATGGTGATGTCGATGTCTGTCCTTTTTTCATTTACCTCACAGGCTGACTACTACTAGCAAATAGATGCCGTGTGTGTGTTGTATGTATGTGTGTGTTGTGCGGTATGTGGTGCCATTTTTCTTCCCTTTCCACGTCAAATCAGTGTGAACTGTGCAAACAATAAACGCTTTTTGATTTTCGTCAAAAAATCCTTTAAATTCAGGGATATTAGAAAAATGTGCTTGTTTCTGCTCGCGTGAACGCGCGTGTGTGTTTCATCCAACAACAATGCCAGAAAAATTCCAGCGAAAAATACACGAAGCATTCTGGCTGAATAAATTCTTTTATTGTTTTATAGGCACTGCAGTCTTCTTACAAGTAATATAGATGCCTACATACATTAATGCATTAAAACAATATCATCCTCTTCATCGGTCGGGTCATAACACTTATTTAACCAAATTAAGAATCTCGCGGAATTCTGATACTATCTCGCGCTGCTGCTGTCTGTTGAAAAAACGTACAATAAGCACACACAAACCGTCAAGAATTACTCAAATGTGCTATGGTGAGCCAGTGTCGAGGTGAATCAACGACGAGCACAATGCATAAAAGCTAAAATGCATTTTTACACATCATACATACTCCAACAACTGACAACGACTGCAGTAAACATTAATTGCAACTTAACCGGTAGCATAATAAGAGGAGCCAGCCACGATCCTTCGTAAAGCTAGCAGAGAAAAACTGAAAACCGGATAGCGTATTATCATCATCATCCTTCATCCTACACCATACAAGAATGAACGAGGTGTGTTATGCTGATTATGCCACTGTTTCTTTCATTTTGTTGTACACACAACACTAATGTACCTATTACCTACATACACCTGTGCCTATATTAGTATAGCGATACACTATGGCATCATCATCATCATCATCTAATCTCTCGCTTTATTTTTTTCTTTTTTCTTTGCACATGTTACATCTTTGTAGGATGATATCAGTGAGCTCACTATGTATTGTTACTTCAATTGCTGCTGCCTGTTACTATCAACTTTTTTCAGACTCGATGACAATGATTTCTGATAAAAAGGAATAATAAATATAATAGTGATGGTGTGGTACTACTATATAGATTACATGGTAGCCTGTCCATTTTAACTAGACAGAACCAGAATTTAATGGAAGAATTAAAAAAGCCAGAGAGAGGGAGAGAGAGATGAAGAAAAAATATTTGCGTTAGAGGAGTAACATAATCGTGTGTACAATGCACATTCCTTTTTTATTGTTATATTTCATTTTTTACAACTGCTGCTGCTACAAAGGATTTTTCTCGTCACACTAGAGTAGGTTTGTAAAAGTAAAGTGAAGAAGCCAAACAACGAACCGGCTTGGCTTGCTTTTCGGCTCCTGCCGGCCTGCATGCCTTTTTTCTCCTGAATGTTTGCTGCTCCTGCCAGCGCGCAATAGTGTGTGGACAGAGAGGGTTACTTGCAGAAAATGCGCACCATCAATCCTACATCTTTACGATGCGATGGAGATGATGATGATGATGGTGTTAGAACCGTGTTGAATAAGTGCAAAAAAACAAAGAGTTCGTTTACAATGGTTCAAGAATCGAGTGTGTGTATGAGTAAAAAAAGGAAGAGAAAAAACCTATTTTGGGCTTGGAGTCATCATAGGTAATCATAATAATTATTATTACCGCTGTGATGACCACTACTTAAGTGTTACTTTAATATATATAACAATTCAAAATACACTTGCACTGAAAGTTATTACTTTCGTGAGCTCGCGAGACTCACCGCGCTCTAATTTAATAAGGCAAGTGCCGTGAAGAAAAGTCAAGTGGGCAAATAAAGCTAGTTATGTAATCTAATTTAAAAAGTGACCGGGGATCTCCCCTACACACTGCTCATATGCTACGGAACATGGGGGCAAAGACAAGGGATAACCCTATCATGCAATGTATGATGCTCCCCATCTTGCACTGCTCCGTTTGCCTGTTTAATATGGTTTCCCGTTCACTCACCAAATAATGAAAATAAAGTTTACCTTCTCTTGCGATAATTATTTCTATCAGAGGAATACCTGTAGTAAATGTACACAAGAATCCGTATAAAGCCATCCAAAAGGGGAAATGCTAATTGCATCGTTTTTACACAAACCGATTTACGCTTTTGTCCTCCCGTCTTAGGGCAGCAACAGCAGACTTTAATGAAGTGATAGGAGACCGTGACGAGCATCAAAGAGTAAATAAGGCGTTCAGTAGGAGGGAAATAAAGACAATAATGACTAGCACACAGAAAAAAGAAGAAAGAGTCATAGTTTATGGACGTTTCTTTTTTTGCTAATCTCCCTACTCCCTTTGTTCTTTGTTGCATATAAGTGCTGATTATAACAAGAAAATGAAATTGATTCAAATTATTTACGCGATTATGTACCTTGGTGTCTACAGAGAGAGAGAGAGTATACAAACAAATTGTATTTTCCCAGTAAAGATTATCTTCTGCTGCAGAGTACTTTTCATTTTTCACTTTTATCTTTCTTTATTGCAGGCAGGCACAACAGACACAAAAGTACATTTTTTCCCTTTTATGTACATCTGTCTGTGCAAAAAAAAGAAACAGATTTTTTACTTTGTCAGAGATGTTTGCATAAGCCTGTATGTGTGTGTGATTTGATTACTACAAAAACAAAACTGCACTTTTGGGCCAGCACCCAGAACAACTTTACCACTTTTTCTGGTTTTCCCAAATAGTTTCAATTGCCTGAAGAAAGAAAGCCAAATATGCAATAAGAGAGTGTGACCACGAAATAAGAGATGTAGATATGCCGTTTTAAAATGAAATGCGATTGCATGATATATCATTTCTCGGTGGTGGTATTATAGTGTCGGCTCTCTGTACTTGGTGGTGCTGAATTAGAACTGAAGTATAATATGCAGAAGACCTCTTTGACTCCCCTCTCGCCCCGGAGTCAGGTACACAACCATCAGAGAGTAGTTCACTCCGCCACAAATTGCACCTTGTGTGTTTGTGTGTGTAGGTTTTTACCCAAGTGAACCACCAAAAAGCACCCCGTTACGAGTCTTCTTTTCATTTTCCTTTGTGTATGTGTTGCGTTCCTTTGAATTACCTTCCTTGCAACTATTTATTATTTATGGCATGTATTAAAACTACTAAAACCTATATTAGCGGGGGTAATTTATTTTGACACCGTATAATATCAGGGTGCAATAGTGTATGACCGCAGCAGAAGTAGTGATAGTAGTAGTATGATTGGGCGTTTTTTTACTCTTTCTTCTCCTGCCGGACTCGTAAACACATTATTATGTACAACTGTAGTACAGCATGCGCATATTTTTGCAGAGTTGTGAGAATATTAGCATGATCATGTTACTTATTGCGCACTACAAGTTCCTCTCTCGCTGGAGGATAAAGAGTACAAACTGCACAGCAACAACACATTTTTTTTATTATTCTGCTATACATACATTACCTGTATTTTACAACGGGGAAATGTGTATATTATTCTCTTAAGAGAGGGAAGAGAGAGAGAGAGAGAGAGAGAGAGAGAGAGAGCGAGAAAACATGGATTTTTACAAACTTTACAACTTTTAATCTTATTACCTCCGTATTAAGTACCTTAATTTATGGAATAATGGAAGAACAAACACCCCTAAAACTTTATAGCACTTATTTTGTTCATTAGAAAAAATTATTATTTTGCTCAACTCCTTCAAACACGCCATCATCGTCATCATTATTTTTTCTCTATAATTATTATTGTACGACAGTCAGAGTGAAACGGAGTGAAAGAGAACCCAGGGATTTTTTGCGGATGTATGTAACTCGCAGTTGGAGAATTCAAGTACAGAGAGGTATTATATGGAAAAGGATATCCTAGCCAATTTCGAAAACAAGAAAATGATCGTATATATGGAGGTCATTCCAAGTACATTATTATTTGTGTAGAGAACCCCACACAACCAGTAAATCTCTCGAAAAAGGGCACTGCACGCGGGTATAGTCGTTTCATTTACTCAAGCAACGAGTCAGAAACAATTTTTAATGTGAATATTATGCTGCATTGCTGTGCTTTTCTCCAAATTCCTCATAAGGTTCTTCTGAGGTGGTAGTTTATAGTGTAGTAAATGAAACACATGAAAAAGTATTATGATTTTTTTTACGGTACCCACCTGTTGATTTTGTGCAGCTCCCATGGCCAGCGTCACTTTGCACATTGCACTGTCGACAATGGGTTGGATAGCAATTACATGGCAGTAGACAATCCGTACGGAGTCCGTCATCAAGACTGCCTTTTCGAAGTCTTTCTCGTTTAACTCCTCGACAGCTTTGAGGTCGCCAGAAGCCAATTTAATCATGGATCCCTTCCGAAACGCACTGATCACTGGCATTTGTTCTACTGGCCAAGGGCCAGAGTGTCCATTCTTTTGTCTACCCCTACCCCCATTTCCATTAATCACACCAAGTTCTACCGAAGACGAGGAGGAGGATGAGTCATTCCGGGCGTTGAGAATCTTCCCGTTTCTCGAGTTTGCACTAGTTTGCACCCCTTGAACACTATTTTCCTTGTTGTTAGCTCCCCCAAAAAATCTAAAGTGAACTGACGGGGACTTGGGGGTGGAGGGCCCACTACCCCCGTGCGAGGAGGAGGATGACGAGGACAGTGGAGAATTAGGTACGACAAGTTGTTGAGCATTTGTTGATTGATAATGAGCTGCTGAAGCAGCTCCGCCGCTGGCACCACCAGCACTAACACCGGTCAATGCAGCTACTCCTGGACCCCCTGAGGAAATGCAGGCAGAAGATGAGTTATAGAATGGATGATTACTAGAATTAAAGCGATGGAGAAGCTGATGGCGATGTCGAGCATAGGGATATGAAGAGTTAGAAGTGAAAGTACTTAAGGTGGGTGTTACGCAAGAAGAAGTTGGTTTATTGTTATTAGCGTTTATGCTGTTGTTGCAGAAAGGAGGAAAGTTATAGAAGGGAAAGTAGTAGTCTTTGAGATTAGTGCTACCGATTAGACTGCTTCTGTTACTGTCGTGAAGAAAAGGAGGTTGGAACAAACTTTTAATATAGTTATTACTAGAAGTATCATCATTACAAGTATCATTACCATTGGACGGCTTCTGATTGTGTTGGCTTGGACTCAGGTACTTTGACGAGGGTGATAACTGTGGATTTGGGAGAGTAGATACATCAGAGTAATTGTCTGACGAGGAGGGGGGTGGTGGCGGAGGCAGTAAATCCCCGGACTTTCCTCCATTACTGGGAACGCTAGTTAGAGGGGACTGAGGTACGGCGAAATTCCAGTGAGCAGATCGTTTCTTGGGACTAGGAGGCAAGAATAAGTGGTGTTGTTGTTGTTGGTGATGGAAGGGGGAGTTTATGGGATGGACAGGGATATTACTATTCGTGATTCCTGCGTGGCTGGCTTTTTTGCAATCAGAGGACAAATTTGTGGGTCCACTACTGTTGGAAGAGGGGTGCTGTGGATGATGCTGGTGATGATGGTGGCCTTGGGAATGAGGGGAATGCATGTTATGACTATGATGCGGAGGGTGATGATGGGGAGCGTGTCCGTTAATGTATGAAGGATGAGCTGGAGGTCTGTGAATTGCTCCGGAGTGAACATCACTAGCAAAGGAGATCGACTTGGCTATTTTCTGTGGGGGTTGTGGCTGTTCTTGGTGGTGGGAACGATGTCGACCAGTAGAGAAATCTTCGGGAGATCTAGTCAGCATTCTTTGTTTTGCTAACAGTAACGCTTCCTTTGTTGCTTTACTTCCGTTAGATAATTCCATCTCAGCCATGGCTTTACGCTCTTGGATGGTGCCGCTATGTGGTAAACCTGGATGCTCCATATATGGCTTCACTGACGACTTACTACTCATCTCAGGAGTTGCAGAGGTGGCCGTTGGCCCTGAATGGCCTTTATGGGGGGAGTTTGAATTTGGTGAGATGGTTAAACCCATGATGCCTCCGCTGATACCAAGGGGTCCACCTTTGGACACCCCACTACTACCACCTGGAGACGTTGTGAAGCGGTTCGAATGTGCTTGCTGTTGATTGCCGGCTCCAGAATGAATGTGATTATGATTGGCATGGTGATGTGAATGAAATCGATCTCCTGTGGCGGAAACAGATTCAATGAGCTTTGTATGCAAAGATGTTACTGATGTTGACTGCGGAGATCCTAAAGATTGTAAAATATTATGGGATTGAGGCTGATGTGGAGATACAGCGGATTGATAAGACCGGGATGGTGGTGACTCAGATGGAGACCGAAGCTCTGAAGCAGCAGCCGAGTTCCGGAGTAGTTTTGAGTGAAAATCTAAATATGAACTGGCAGCTGGATGCTGGTGGGATGGATATGGCAACGATGACCCAAACAGTGATGGATAAGGGAGGGAATGTCCAGCCGCAGCTGCTGCTGCCGCATAAAATGCTGCATGATGAGCTGCTGCAGCAGATTGAGGCGGAAATCCTGGTGGATAAAGTCTGTTTCCAGAAGCTGCAGCCGCGGCTGCAGCGGCAACAGCCAATTGGCTCAATTCACTGGCTCCGTTAGCAGCTTGACTTAGACCAGGGGGAAGATGTGGAGGATACGATGAGCCTCCCCCACTGTTGCCATTACTGGGAGACAATGAGTGAGAAACGGAGGATTTTGGAGAGGCTGACGTCCCCGGGGACGGTGATGAGCAAGGGATTGGAACAGAGGACCTTGCTGAATATGTATTCCCAGGACTCCCCGAGAACCCCGGTACCTCTCCAGCGTACATGGGGGAATGTGCATCTTTCCTGGGACTGCTTTGCATATTATGCCCATAATTTGGACTCGTACCTCTCGATCCGAGAGGACTCGTAGACCGCCTGTGAAGACCATTTAAATTATGTACTGCTGGCATTCCTGTCCCAAGACGACTATTTTCCACTGGGGAAACAGGATGAATTGATCGTCGTTTGATTGTCCCTTCAACACTACTGCTTCCGTTTATGCTATGCTGCTGTTGGTAGTGAAGCGAATGCGGATTATGATGGTGTGGGTGATTGTGGTGATCTGGCCTTGGGTTAATTTGACGCGAACTGACTGGGAGTGACGGTACCAAAAACTTTTGCGAATCCACACGCAGTCGACTATTATCTAGTCCTATGGGCATTTGAGGGGATTTATTGAGTGGGACTGTATTGGCATTTAGGGCCGTTGCTGAGATCATGATTACGATTTTGTTTGTTCGTGCCTCCTTTCACGCTCCAGTTGACACAATAATGATACTTATATCAAACGTCCTGATCAAGTTCCACTTTAACAACCAAGTATTTCCTCTAGTGGTCTTGAAATAAAATCCTGCAAAAAATTAACAAAACATTATACAGTACCTCAATGATTAAATAAATACCTTACACGAATACAACAACGTTTTTTTGTCATCCTACTCACATTACAAGATAACACATGACATATCTCACAATAACACCCTCCACGAAGCCCATCGTCACTATTTCTTTAATTAAAGTGCTACCATTTACTTCATTTGCAAAAATGACCAGCACACAGCTATAAATCTTATTTCATGTCCAACGGTCGCCTTGTTTTCTTATCGACCAAAAACACTTTTGCTCACCGTTCCGTAACAATGCACTAAACTACTTTACGACTACAGAATCAAACTAATGTACCATCAAAATGAAATGGAAAGCAAGTCTACCAAATCTAATTTTCCTTCTTAACATCACTCCAAGTGCGATGAAGACTAATGGCAACGGTAAGAGATTTCAGCGAATGAATCTCTCTGGAGAATCTTGATTAGAAAAGACACAAAAAAGGTTTGTACCCCAAACCCTTGATTCTGCCACACACACAAATGAACTTTCTATTTTCCCATAATACTTATACACCTGAAGGAGTGCCAGCCAACAACCAGTTGGCCGGTACACAGTTTTTTTTAACAGACAACAACTAGTGACTGGAAAATAATGCACAAGGCCAACAATGAAGCAAAAATCTTTTTACAGCGCAGAATCGGACGTCTGCACAAATGGAAAACGACAAGAAGTCCTTTCATAAAAGTGGAAGGAGGTGTGTACCAATACCACAGCAAAGTATATTAAGTTGTTATAGTCCACTTGATACTACATTTTATCATTTTAGTGAACACTTTGATAATGTGTGCTTTTCGTTCAGATTCCTTTCTTCCTTCTGGTTTTTACTATCAAATCAGATAATCAGTGGAGAGACGAGACTTTGAAGAGCCCATTTTTTGCGTGACGTCTTGTAAATTCCTTTCATTTTATACAATACTCCAGTGGCATTATTACTCTTTGTTATAACCTCAACCTCCTGCAATATAGGCATATACATATCCACACACTCGTAATGGACTTCCAAGAAACGACACGATGATGGGAAAATTTTAAAACAAAATCACTGGATGTGAAAGAATAATAATCTGTTAAGACAACACCATGATCAAGCAAGCATGAACTTAACGTCCAACAAGAAACCAAAGTCCACTGACTGAATCAAGTTGAATGATTCAAGTTATACAAATGCAGACGAGATAAAAAAAATAAATAAAGTAAAAAAAAGTAAAGTAGCTGCTAGTTTCATCATACCACCAGCACACTGCACCACAGGTTTCTTCTAATGCCTTACAACACAAAACGTAAGAAAACAACAGACTTAATTATGTGAACAGTTTATTGTAGCTCGGCACGTTTCACTTCGGTGATCACGACAGCAGCAATGAGTATCATCATCATATCATCATCATCATCATCCTCATGATGGCACACTGGTGTTATGGGGGTGAGTACCGCACCGACATCGTAACAATCCTCATTTTAATTTTTGTGGTAAACCATTTCATTACGGACAACAACAACAGCAGAGGAGGAGGATACTTTTATTTATAAAATATACTTTAAGGCAGGCAGACTAATATTATCGTCATTTCTTACGCAAGGGATGATCATGACGCAGCTCTACCCACCCTACTGCAGATTTTGATAAGCTTGAGAGGTCTTCTTCCTTCCAACGTTGAAAAAATTACACACACTTGAAAAAGGAAATAGCGTCTGACATAAACATTTTGCGGCCGCAGCAGAAAGAAAGCGTACCATCATCATGGATGGCTAATCAAATTACAGGGTAGACCTCGCATTAACACACATAGTGCTGTCCATGCGAAAAATAATAATGAGAGTTGAATTACTCTAAATAATGTAACTTTGTAACTCCAAAATGATGTAACGAACGAAAAAACTTATTCTTCTGTACTTTTTTCACTTTAGCCGTTAACAGTTTTCCTCGCCATATTTTAGAGAAAAGTTGAGAGTGGGAAAAAAATTATAAGGAAAACGATTTTATGGGCTCAACACTCCTGATGAATACGTTCATAAGGAAAACCACACCGAACAAGTTAATATTTCGCGTGTGTATGCGTGTTTATATTATCAGTTTATTGCATGTGATGTCTGCTTACAAAATGGCATGTGTGGCGGTGGTTGTAGCACGTTATGGTTAACTTTCTCGGTGAAACGTGAAGAAAGTAAAAATTTTTAAACGCGTGTTTAGTATATTCGTATTATATCGAGTCAGCATTCATTCATGTGTGGAATTGCAAAAAAGAGTGCAAGTTCCCCACTTGCAGCTGCATGAGTAGCAATGCATGCTTGCCTGCAACAGGGAACATAAAAAACCCGAAAACCGTATAATAATAGCCTTTCCTCAGATGATGTATGGTATATATATAGTACTACTTACTCCTACAGAGAGTGCACGAGAAACATGAGAAAACGTAGTGAACGAACGATCCGTGAGTGCGAGCGGAGTGAGAGAGTGAATAAAAATATTTCCGGCATAGTTCTTGTCGTAACGCATACTTAAACATGCTGTCTGCAACCTTTCATTCAACCATATCGTGTTTCCCAATTATAAGAAAAAGAAAACACGCATTTACATTCTACAATCCTATAATTCCCCCTCTTGGGTTTGGTGTGCGCAAGGCTGGCTGGTGTAAATTCTTGTAATTTTGAGTGTGGAGGAACAACAGTAAAAGAAAGAAAATGTGTCCCATATAGTCTCATTTGTGCATACATGTTTTATACCATCAATTCTGCAAACAACCCTGCATACTCTTACGACAACACCTGTCCGTCGTTATACGTGTGGATGGAACACTATTGAAGATGAAACCTATTAAATGTATACTTTTCCCATTGAACTCGCATATAGTTGCACATTTTTTTCCATGTGGCCAGCATATATGCATAAATGCACTCTTATTTCTCCGGTTGCCGACTATTCTCCTCGAAACAAAGCTATTTTTCTCCTCTCAAGTACGTAATCATTAATGCACAAATTTTGCAAAGCATGAAACCCCTCCTAAATCCGGCACAAAAGGGGTTTAAATAAATATGGGCCCCAATCATGCACAGTTAATGGAGAGAAAGAACTCTCTAGTAGATGTGGTTAAATAAAAGCAAATAATATAAAACTATAAATGTACTTCTACTTCTCGAGTCGACTTTTATCATACTCGGCTAAAAGGAACGAGACAAGTAAAGTAAAGTAAGCTTATTAAAATAAGAGTTTTTTGGTGTGGCCGTGACGGTGGCGAAGAGAAACTTAGTATTCCGTGGTGATATTATGTTGGCTGGCGCTTGGCACCAACCCCCTGTCCGGGTATGTGTCGTACTGACAGTCGGTTTTGGTTTAGCTTTTCACTCAAGTCCCTGTTTTTCGCCTAATCATGGAATTAAACGATAATGTATGTAAGTATGCAATGCATAATATATAGAATACTTAAAAAGGTTTGTGGAGAGAAATTGGAGAAACCTTTTTCCTCCTTTCTCATTCCTCCACAGCAGCAGTGGCACATACACACAGCAACAAGGCCAGCAGTACAATGTTTTGGTTCATTTATCCAACGCAATGATCTTGTAAGTTGGGTAACGTATTTTTTAAGTAACAACCTACATCGTACACACACATATACATACACACACACACACAGAGCCATCCGGTTTCGGCCCACTTGCGTTTTTCAGCGGTGTTACGTATACCTCCCAAAAATGTGTCCAAAGTGGTAGAAAAGCGGTGGATATAAATTGCCATTCTATACAACAACAGCGGATGGCCACTTGTACGTCACTTGTACAAATGAAAGAGTCCGCGGTAAAAAAAAAGTATAAAAAAAGGAAATTCGGTTGTTGGATAATCATATCCGCATTCGCATTCCAACAAATGCCCAACCTTGTAAAATATGCATGCTGCTAGTTAATTCTCCATCAAGATACAACCCAGTTACGTTGTACCTCAAAGCAAACACGCAAGCAGAGAAAGAAAGAGGTTGTCCGGTGTTGTTACACTCTCATCGGCGCACTCAGGTATTTTATAAACTCATTAATTACACGACCAACTTCAATTAGCATGACAGCTTTAGAAATTTCCCAGTGCAGTACAAAATTACAACTGGTCAGGGATAAACTTAAAACAGGCGGACCATTTTTTGGGTACACGTTTCCTCCAAAATAACGTTTGCGGTCAGTTGGAGGAACTACTCATTACTAAAACAGGTAACACGGTACACGACACAGGAAGATTCTAACCCGAGAGGTCGGAAATTAATAAAAACGGATTTAACAGGAATATTTTATAATTTTAGAGAAACAATTAGGACGGGGTTTATGTTGGAGAGCGATTATAATGTAATCCGTATTTTGTAAATTATTTTCATCTTTCATTTTTAAAATGGAAAACATACCTGAAAGTCGTCCAAAAGTAAATTCCACCTTTTCCAACTTTTTCCTCACATGTTAAATACAGTTACAACAAGATTTGTTTTAACTGCTTATCTTGTGCTCGCGAAGGATGTTTACGAACAGTTTCCTTCTTTTATTTTTCACCCAACGCACATGCACACACACAAAGGGGATTTTGCTTGTAGCACGTGGGCGCTATCTCTATATACCTATAGTTTTTCTCACGATAATATATCACCGCACAAGCACAAATCACATTTTTGTAGCATGTCACTTTGTCACAAAGGCACCTACCTCTACAAACCTGCAATTTTAGCTGTTTGCCCAGAGGATAAAAGCAACACCTCTCGTCTCGTGAGTATAACCAAGAGTGCGTGTACACCAGGTTACTTTCTTGCAGTCTGCTTGTCAAAAATGGGAAATATCCCGAAAGTATGAGCATCAGCGTGTCCGAATTTCATTTTTATTTGTGCTGCTGCCTGCGTGTTTTGGGGGAAAATGACAAACTCTCGACAACAAGGCTTTTTTGGACACACACAGGACAAAATTCATAAATAACAACGCACACAGCAACAGGAATTGACTTTTGTCCCCAACCCTAATAACAAATTCCAAGTTTGACACCAAGACCGCTGTGATATTTATTTTCCTCTTTCGCTGATTTTCTTATGAATGAGTCGTTCGTCCGACCCACAAATTTCAATAAAAGGACAAAGTCTACAACACTTTACTACTACGACTACACAAATAAATCACAATACGCTGACTCTTCACATTTATTCTGCTGTTGTGCAGTAACACAACACACCGTCGTCACAACAGTCTCTTTTTCTAGGCGTATCATGCGCTCCATTTCCTTCTCAACTGAATCACAGACTGACTGAAAACAAGTTGGATTCAATCAGAAGTTCGTAGCCCACTAACGTGTTTTTCCTCATCATCCTTTTGCCGTGTGTAAAAAGAACGGCGAGAGATGGAAAAAAGTCCACAGAGAGAACGAGTGAGAGAGACTGTTGGATCATGTTGCTCAGAGAGAGAGGCTATTGATATACAACATACCACATACCAACGGTGATATGATGATACGACAAGTTTTAGACAAACTATTTCATTATCTAACAACAACGAAAAGCGAATCCTGTTTGCAAGCTATGCAGTCAACCAACAACTGTGAATACCTCGACTGCTCCTCATTGGTTTTATTATTGTTGCTCCTTCCTTTCCTATTACCAAGTTACTTCTTTGCCTTGTAGCTTGATAGTACCACTGCTGCTGTGGTTGCTGTTGCTCTTCTTAATTTACTTGACTGCTGCTGCAACTCTGTCGTCGTTACTGTATGAAAGATACAGTGGGGCTTTACTACTATATAACAGTGTACACGTACACGTAACAAAGTAGACGACACGAGTATGATGTGTGGATAAAAAGGAGTGAGGCACGAAAGTGAGTATGTATGTATGTTGTGTAGTAGATATCGTTGTAATAGAGAGTCTGTTGAGTAGTAAGTAACTCACTTAAAGCAATACGTTTGTAAGTAAAAGGAGTAAATAAATAGTTGAGCGCTGTATTTACTTATGTAAGAAGGAATAATTATAAGAGTTTTGAGTATATGGTAGTAGTATGTGGCCACAAAGGAAGGAGAGGGAGAGAGGAGCATTTGAAATAGCGACCAACAACTGGACAAGTTGCCAACTGAATGGAGCGCAGTTGAATCGATGCAACTTTAATGAGAGGCAATGAAGTGGTCGCGAGAAATGAGGGGAAAGAATTTATGCGAAAAGGCACAAACCCAAAAGGTTAAGGCTGACTTCATTGTAAGCGCCAAGCGCATACTTGCATTTTGACGAGAGAGAGAGAGAGAGAGAGAGAGAGAGCGCATTTTGTGTTTATAACACAAATGGTATGTTTTCATGAGAAAACTTGTCTTTAGGTGTACATATTACATATATATTTCTCTGCACGAACAATGTACACAAAGTATTAATTTATAGTTTACCACATGCACTGCACAGTTTAGGTGGACATCACATTCTATTATTTTATTCCAATCTACCATAATAATATCCTGATATGAAATGGCAAAGAGTGTGGCGATAGCAGTCAGGATTGTAAAGCCGAGAAGGCGAGTCAATTTAGTCAGTTACCAGAGAGAGAGAGAGAGAGAGAGAGAGAGAGAGAGAGAGGTCATGCATGCAAACATGCATCCGTTTTAATCCCCATCTAAAAACTTTTAGTTTTCTTCCCTTTTTGAATGCAGTATTGTGTGGCAAATTGTCTGCGCGCAGCCACTACCAAACAATCCAACCACATTATTAATATTAACCAACAACAACGCAAGTTGGCATGCAATCGACGGAGAGGGAGAGAGAAAAGCAACCCAACAAGTTAAATAGAATAAAGGGTATTTGTAAGCAGTTTGAAAAGTATGCGAAATCGGAGGGGTGCTCAAAAATGCCTAAATCGGGCTACTTTTCTACATTCTGCCAAGCACAAACTTTCCTCACCGAACCACTTTGCAAGAAGAGAGATAAAACGAAGTGCATATAGTAACACTTATGGATAAATAGCTCGTAGACTTTTGTTACACGCACACACAGAGACATTCGCTAATACTCGGATACCTCAGGTTGGGGTTTATTACGGTAGCCAGAGACACAGACGTTCAGTCATCATGTAAATCAAGTCAAAGCAAAATTACTTTGATAATGACTCTAACCTTTTTCTTTACCTTATTCTCTGCTCTTTTTATCTCTTTTTTTATCAGGGACGGATGAGGAGAGTAAGAGACGCATATATATAATGTATTTTAATGTAATACTTGTCTGAATATATGCTAGCTCAAATTAAACCTGTAAACCAATTTCGTATGCAATTCCAGTCTTTTGATTGGGAACGCAGTAAAGAAAACTGTGATTACAGTCTAGCTAAGAAAAAACGATCTTATGCAGATAAATAGGGAATTTTATCGGGATACATGTTATACGATGAAAATCTTAATGAGATGAATTGAAGTTGCTACTACATATCACGGGAATGTGCACATAGTATGCAGTGCTCTGGATATTCTAGTCGTCCCTTTCTAAGTAGTAATTTGCTTGTTTCTTTCTTCTTTGGATGATTATGACTGCGTTACGACGATTAGTTTCCCAAGCTGTTACTTAACTATGAAGTAATAATGTAAATGTTTACTTTCTCATCATGACTTGTTATGAGATTGTACTTTGGGTCAATTCAATATAATTGACATCAGCGCTACAATTTTCGTTGCATATGCCGCTGCTCATACATTCAACACGAGAGGCTATTCAGGAAAAATATTAAGGTAAGGCGATCAACTGGTCATGCAATGTTTGCAATTACTGCGCCGCGCCGGTTTTCATATGTTATACGAGCGATGGTGATGTTTTAAATTAGTTGCGGGGAGTAAATGGTCTGAAAAAGTTTCGTGTTCCTCCTGCTACAGCTTTAAGAGCTGTAATAATGAGTCACAATCAACAGCGAGGAAGGATCTATTGAATTCAGTCAAGAGATTTGTACTACAATGTGAATGTTAGTACCCCATTTCATAAATAAATGTATTATGAGGACAAACTTGAGTCCATAGTAGATTTGAGTATTATTCGTACTTTTATCATCACCCTCGACTTTCTCGACTTTTCATTCATTTTGACATTGGCACCGACATCGTGTTTTGTTTTGTATGTTATATTAATGGGCTTTTGCTTCGTGTAGATTATAGCCGAACGACAGAATAGCAAGAAGTTAGTCAAGGAGAAATAATATTTTGTATGGGATAAATTATACAGGTCACATGTCGTAGCAAAGCAAAACATTCTTTGTTGAAGTATTTGATTTTCATGCCAATAAATGACGCATAGGTCGAGCCGGATCGACTACACAGAAGAATTATTGCCTTCATGTAAGCAACAGTTATTCCTGATGTAATAACAGTTGGTAACTAGAAGGGTGTAAAAACGGAGATGCAACTACCGAAAGTTTCAAATAAAACGTAAAAGGTAGTTTTAGATGGTATTATGCTGTATGCGGGATGATAGGCAAATCGAAGCTGAAATAAAACTATTTTTGTGTCTATCTGCAATAAATTCCCATTTTATTACATTATTACGGGGAGTAGCGCTCTAAAAAATTTCCAACAGTTAGTAATGAAGTAGAATGAGATAACTGCTTTTGTCACTATTAGTAGTTTAAAGAACATTATTTTGGTCACAACCGCTGACAACACAAGTTGAAAAATTTTGTCGTCGGAAAACGAATACGTAGTTAACTTGTCAGATTCACTCGTTCCATAGTATGCATACGACTTGTTGATACTCTTTAAAGGTTATATTAGGGTCGATCAATTCTTGTCAAGTTTAATACAACTTTTATCGTGGTACAAAGTGATGTATTTATGTACCTAATATGTGTGTACCAAATTTATAGTCGATCTGTGCTGTAGATTCCGAGTAACCCTGTCCAAATACACACAGACAGACAGACAATCATAATTCCTTTAACTACATTTTAGGTACTTACACGCTTGCAGTAGTTAATAAGAAGACGATTTCTGTAAGCGCAAGCGCTGTTTTAATCCAAAGTCCTTATGTTATTGCTAATCTATACTTCTGTACTGCTGTGTAATTTTCATCTTATTGTACAATTTCATATCGCAATTTGTATCATGAAATTTTAACCAAAATGACAAAATCATTCATTATATTGAGCCCAGTCCCGTCCGTATCGATCGTTTTAACAAGAATCTAATCTTCTGTAGCATTTTAAACATATCGTGTCTCGTTGCTATATAAGTAGAACCAGTTGCATCATCCCCATCCTATTGATTTAGAATTTGTCTCAAATACACCATACTCTATAATAGGAGAAGGAAAACGCTACGCATTAATTGCCCAATATATCGAAATTGTTGATTTTTCTATTAATAAGTCATGAGGGTTTTCTTATGTTCGGCGTATATAATTGCTATCAATATATATTTTTATCTGTGGACTACGGCCAATTAATCAAATCTAGTATGTTCCTGTTCACTGCATTTCAATGGACGATAATTGGAAAATGTAACTGTATTTCTCTACCGTTCATTAGATTGGAACAAACTTCCTTATTTCAATACATTCAATATGAGATATAATTGATTCATTCAAAGAATTTGGTTTACTACGGCAAGTTATTGGATTATGCTATAGAAATAAAGCTTTTAATGAAGTTAATGATTTTTCCTGGGTGTATTCCACAATTCGAAAATATAATGTCATTATGGAAGCAGTTGATTTGAAAACACATTTGTTCCAACAGGTTGAGGGCATATGTGCATGAGTAATTCTGTATGGGCCATTACAAACTAATATTAGTCTTGTATATTCTCAACGAGAGCTGCTTGTGTGAAAGTGGAGAGATGAACGTTTTTATATTAGTCGTTATTATCAATCGTCATGAAAAAATGAGATTATGAATATTTAAGGAGTTTCTTTTGGGTGCAACAAACTTACATGTAATACGCTAGCACTCTGCCAATTACAGTTTTCTTTCTCGTATTATTTAACAAGTTGCATACAACAACTGCCACACACTTGCAGACATGTATACTATAAACATAATATGCATACTTGATCCATGATCCAGTTTTATTTTTCTACATAAAACGTTGTAGACATATTGTGTATAATGGAAAAAACTATTTGGGCTGATTTGGAGAGACAGACGTACTCCCTGCATCCAACAGACATACAATTTTACGACGCCTTTTATTGAGCTTACATATATGTTTAAGCAATTTCACAGCATTGTATGTAGATGCAAAGACAGCCTCTAAATGGGAAATTCTCGCAGCGTCATCCAATATGCATTTAGGTATACATAAACTGCATTATACTTGGAAGAAAATTCTGGGGAAATGTGCGCTATCCATTTACGAAGCTACTGTGTGTGTCCGCCAATTTGAACAGCAAGTAGTACAGACACGGGAACCCTACTTTGGACAACAATTTTGTTAAAAATTAGTGACAACACAACTGAAATAGTAGGTTTGTCTTTATTAACTACGAAGAGCATTTTAATGCTAAAGTAGTTTATGCGATCAGTGTGTTTGTCTGTCTGTGTGTCTGTCTGTCTGTCTGTCTGTCTGTCCGTCTGTCCGTCTGTCTGTCTGTCTGTCTGTCTGTAATCACGATAACTCTTCAGGGAGTTGACGGATTCCGCTGAA
>JAHZNE010004899.1:0-17915 GCA_027744055.1 Callyntrura sp. NNG-2020
ACGTCAACCCAACCTAACCTAAATTTGCCAACCAAAAAGATGCAGTATGGGAAATTAACATAGGGATGCAGTATGAAATCCCAATATCTTACTTGAACCGGACACTACTTACGATTTGTTTAAAAGATAAACTGTTTCAGTAACGATATGTACTAAACTGAGCATCTCCTTGCTTAAACCTAAGCCTTTGAATTCCCCGATTGAGATGTTGTATCTAATGTAATCCGAAACAATAGTTATTACAAAAAAATGCTAATGTGCCAATAACTTTTTCAGATCACCGGTTAACAAATTTGTTACGAAGTTCGTAGCGATACAAAATGTTGGAAAACTTTGAGACGTTGTATTTATTGAATGAACAACACGCTATGTTGGAAGTTCTATTTCTACGCCTACAAAAACAAATAGGATCTTTACTGGCTATTTGTGTTTACAACCAATGTCTGTTGTTTGTACTAGCAGACACATTAGAATTGGGAGTTTGATATAACATTTACGAAAACAAAGTAAGCTCAAAAATAGGTAGTACTTTTGTAGAAAATATACCACATACCTCAGACTCGCCTGATTCCACACTACATCTGTGTGCCCCGTAGCGTCAGTGGACAACAGATTCACGTCAAAATAACGAAAATATTACGTATTTCTGGAACTCGGAACCACGTTGAATTGCGAACGCTGTCGACCATCCGACTTGGAAATTTTAATGGGTGTCTTGCGAAGGTAGGTAGAAGAGTTCTTTACTGTTTGACTGTTACTACAAATATGATGGCAACAGCAAGTTGCAGTCCCTTTTAAAGCATCATAAAATCGGAGCCTGTAGGACGATTTCTGTGTTGCTCTTCATTCTCGGGTTAAGTACTTCAACTTATTCATATCTCGTAGTTAGTCTGTTTGCACAATTTAAGGTAATTATTTTTAGAGCAGCTAGAACGTTTATGAAGTGATATGAAGCTTTTCATCTATTGAAAACCATTTTTTAATACGGTACCAAAAGGTCTATACATTACAATAGCACTTTCTACTAAAGGTCGGATTAACAAAGTAAGGATTTTGCGATGAAGAGAATGCCGAAACAAGTATCTACATTTCCTTTTACAAATGCTGGCAGTATAAAGGCTATTGTAGTTTTTACTGTGATGCTTTTACTATTGTGTGATTCCGTACTTACGGAGCCTGTATTACTGATTATGGACAAAATATTTTACTAATCCGACTCTTCGTAGAAAAGGATCGTCTTTTTACGGTCGGAATTTTAAATACTACCATTTAAATATGGTCTTCCAACAGATTGCTCCTGCTATTAAATGACCCCGTAAAGGGGCAGAAACAAAACGAAGTTGTAGTTTGGTCTGAAACTTACACATGTATCGCGCATCATGATTTTAATATTTTTTCCATCGGGTGAAATTTCATGAAAAAAATACGATTAAAAAATGATTTTAATAGATTCACTCTTATGTTTGATTTTACTTCAAAAAGCTCCCGGTTCAATAAAAATATTTATTCTGAAATAGTTACCATAAATATTACTTGTAGACTGTCCACATTAAACGTATAAGTTGAAACACTAACAAACATTTTCAGGGTAACCAAACGAAAAAAGCAGAACTACCACACAATCCATATAGAATGTATAAAAATAAAATGTTTTTATTATAATTTCAGAGTGCCGGTTTTCTCTCTGCCACCCCTTCTCCCTCAACCTTTCGGTTACAGGCCATGTAATAATTACAACGGCAGATGTATCTCTTCTACAGCGTGTTTTTCCAGCAGTTGCTGTATTAGCCCTAGTGGTGTGGGAAATGCGACTGCAAGACGACATCCGGTAGTAGAACGAAGACTGACCCACAAACAATGGCACTTTTCCTGATAGCTTGAAACACCTATGGAAACAGTAATGAGGCAAACATTAAAATTAGTTCTTACCATTAGGTACGAAATGTGAGGCAACAGTTAAAGTAAAACAGGTAAACTTACTATTTTAAAAAGTGTCTAACCAGCATTAATAATACGGCTAAATTCTTTCATGGATTGGCGCAGCTAACGTTACTTTTTGTCGCTTTTATTTGTCGCCATGTAACTTTCAACCTGTGTCCGGTGCCGGGTCAACAAGAATTCACATCATCAGGACGCACATGCATTTGTAACCGCAGCGTAGTTGATGGTACTAGCTAGAGTGAAACTAGCATAATTCAACTTATACAATCCGAAAAATATAATCCTAAATGCTTATATCATGATACATCTACATTTTATAGATGCGTTCATTAAAAGGCATGTACAAAATACGATACGACGACATTGCTCTGCCAACAGTACGGCAGCATTCGACTTTTCTAATTGTTCAAAAGTAATATTCCGTCTGCCGTTCTAATAAGTATCCAATAAAATGCGGTAAGAAAATTCAACTTATACAATCCGAAAAATATAATCCTAAATGCTTATATCATGATACATCTACATTCTATAGATGAGTTCATTAGAAGGCATTTACAAAATACGTTACGACGACATTACTCTGCCAACAGTACGGCAACATTCGACTTTCCTAATTGTTCAAAAGTAATATTCCGTCTGCCGTTCTAATAAGTATCCAATAAAATGCGGTAAGATCTGCTCCCTGTTCCAACCCATAAAATGACCCACAGCTAACCTGCAGCGGTTTGGTTGCGGTGTACTGTCGCATCACAATACGACATTGTTTTAAAGTCTCCCTGTCACGATTTGACATTACCATCTCAAGTGATCGTGCAGTTTTTCTAACACGCAAAATATTTTTGCTGCGAACGTATGTTTCAATGAAAAACGGAAGTACAATCAAAAACATAAAGGCAGCGACAAAAGATGCCGTTGGTAGAAACCAGTATACATCTAATGGCATAATGTCGTACGTATGGAGCGTACCAATGTTGGACACAGTAAATATCAAGCATCCGATGCACACAAAAAGGACTACGATGTTGCTCACCCATCGGCTAATTATCAAATTAATAATTTGTATTGTCTTGTAATGTTTTAGAAAATAGGGGTCACAACGACTTCCGGGAGGCAGTTGTGTAAGAATTCTGATACATTTTATCTCCAATTCGTTGTAGAGTGAAACTAGAGGGAACACCAAGGCGTAACCGTGACAAGCAGTAAATACACAAACGGAAAACAAATATACGCGTAAAATGTATACAATCCAATGTCGGGATACTCCTAATATCTCAGCTTTCTCAGACACCAACCTAGGCACGGTGTAGGCAAAGGGGTCCAATTCCCTGTAGACACTAGTAGGCACTAATCCAAATGGTATGAGAAATAATACAATTTCCGATAGCTGGAGTAATAACCGGAAGATGGTCCAATAGGTTTGTGCCTGTACGCCGTGATATGACCCGCGTTCATTAAAGTTGACTGTACAAAATAAAGGTTGATTAGAATTGAACTTTTCTTTCTTTGTTAAAAATTCAGGTGGTATTGAATTTTTTTACCGAACTGTTTCCAGAAACGTATCAAGGAATTAATTGCAAATACGGCATCCTTCAAGTCTAGAAGTAGTACCACAGCACCTGACCATACTAAAGAGGACATGGCACCTCCCCCTCCGCAAAATAGTGCCATTGGAATACCAGTGTCTTTGTAGTGATATACAACATCAAGACAGGATCCGAACCCGAGAATACCTGCTATTATGAAGATGTTGAAATACCATAACCAGTATTTTGGATGCGTTGTTTTCCCTGCATGCAATGTCTCATCGGCAGAACGCCACTTTACAGTGACGGGAGGGGAGAAGAAAAACAGTTTGTTGTGCAGAGTAAGTGCAGGAAAGCTGTGGACTAAGCGATGCGGTTGCGGTCGTACCTTAGAGGTCGTCATGTTAACCAAAAATTTTACTTTCTGCAGCACTTTGTGGTAAAGTAACATTTTTGTAGTTGATTTGGTTGATAAACGTTCTCAAGTTGTGAGCGCTAGTGCAAGAAATTACAGTATGTCAATGGACTATTTCGCTATCAGAAGAAATAAAAAACTGTTGGTTCGGAATTTGAAGAGAAATATTGTTGTTTTAATACTTTTTGGAATTCTTTGGATTTATAAAGTTGATAACATCACATAGAAAAGGTTCCTTTCTCTCTTCTTACAAAATGCTTTTGTTGTAATGTTTCCAAAATCTATAGAATAAGTACTTACATATACACAATTAAATATACTAAGAGCTCTGTTCACCTATTTTTACTTTGGTTTGCGCAAATACATTTTAGTGGTAGTATATCCTAAAAATAGTTATGCAAAACGAATGCTCTACCTTATTTTTTTAAAAAAGATTTTGTTATGTTGATTATGTGGTTCTACATAAAACTATTTTACAGAAGTAGACATTTATAAAAGCACTTTTGTGTTTAGCTCTGGTAAGGATTTCAGTTTTGAATATATCAATGTTCTAGCTATAAATAAATTGTTAACTACATATACAGGGTTTTAGCTACAGAAGTATTAGACGAGTGTTGTTTAGTAATATGCTATATTTATTTTTCTGTCACCGTCTAGTCAATTTCATGGTATTGCCAAGTACGAAGGAGTTTCATTGGTATATGTGTAAAGACGTCTATCCTTTTAAAGAAAATTGCCAGCTCCCACAACATTAGTAATTAAAGCTGCAAGGGATACTCAACAAAATTGGTAACAGAGGTGTCAAGTGTGCGTTCACAAATTAATTAAAAAATAAGCGTTGTTAATTTGTGCTATTTACTTCTTCTGGATGCTAAATCTGCTCCGCTGATCTTTTCGTCTGATGTGTTAATTTTTAAATGTTTAGTAAAAGACCTTCTAACCTCGCCGATCAGCATTGTTCTACTCTGGTTGTCCACACACAGCACAAAATGTTCGGCGGGGCCTTCAAAAAGGAAGCACCATCAGAGTAACACTTGGACAAGACTTACATAGCAGACACTCTGTACTTCGAATTTAAAAACAGTCGGAATATTCAGGTACTCTTCTGTAAAGTAAAAACTCTGCAACAACATAGTCATTGTTCCACATTAAGTAAAAATAAAAAAAACGTTTGAAAATGTTAAAATAAAAAGAATTATGAGCGTTTTTTATTTTAACTACGATTTGTTTTTATTTCAACATTAAATTTTTTTCTTCCTTGTTCCGTTTTTTCTAGTGATATTCAAAAGGTATTCTAGGTATTAATACTGAATGCCCGTATGTAGGATTCGGCGATGAAATTAAAACCACGTGGATGTGTCATACAAGTCGGAAGGCCCGTCAAGTTATAGCATGAAATGCTGCTGGATCGGAATGCCGACATTGTCTTATGTATTGCGATCTGTAAGCAAACTTTTGCAAGACTACATATAGTTAAAATATAGAATAAAACCCTTAGTGATGAGTGGATGAATCACCTTTTAATTCTCAATATTCCATACATGAATATAACTTCCAGACAATTAGACTTTACTATGTCTTCATATGATTTCCTGTATTTGCGCCCGCCCTATACCTTTGGTTCAATTTTTGCACTAAAACTCGCGTTTGTTTTACTAAATTACCATATAATAATAACGTTGGCATTCTATGGTGGTCAAATTATTGTATCATATTCTATGTATGTACCATTTACATAATTAGTTGATGAACAATTCTACAGCATTATGGCTATACCAGTGCCACAGTGTATTTAGGAAATTGTAATATAAGTGCAAGTAGTCTGTATTATGATAAAGTTAACACGGATAAGAAATCGTGCTAAGTATGAATACAAAGGTAATTATTGGTACATTCTAGATAAAATAGTACATGAAAGGCTTAATACATTCGACTATTACGGAAAGCGATCATCCCATTTGTCGCGTGGGAAACCGTGATGTAACTTGTTTATTTACAAATTAATTGGTTTCATATATTTACCCTGAATTAATAGGGAGCAGAGTAGTGAACTGATGATAGAGCAAAATTAAATATCAGAATTGAGATTATGCAAGTGATATTTGTTCAGTAGTATTCAAGACATGTTTATTACATTACATAAATAGCATAGATTCAATCTACGGTGATATATTTGCAGTACAGTGACAATAACACGTAACAAATATATAATCTTAAATTTGTGCGAAAAATTACTATACTAAGTCTACTAAAATATGATTCAACACAGAAGATTAGTGCAGTTTTGGCCAAGAATGCAGTCAACCAATATTCGTAAAATTTGAAATTCATTACTTTAATTCATCAACAATTTTCATTCCACGATGACAAAGTTCGATGACGTTACCATATATCACAATCTTTAAAAATGTATGAACCATGTATTACCTATGTATTAAGATTGATAGACACCACTGTTAAATGCCGTTTGGTAAATATTTGCTTTAATTTCATTAAATTAATATTTTTTAGGCCCACTAATATAATAAATCCAAATAAATTGCACACTCCGCAGACAAACACAGCTAAACATCCAATACCGACTAATGAATTAATAGTCAGCGGTGCTGACGGCAGTACTCGATCCCTCCACTCTATGTTCACTCCTGTTATATTTAGTTCGCCACGTCTGGCACTAGCTGACAATTTTTCCATTCCGACGAACCAACCCATTTCCTGAAAATATTTATATACCTTAAATGTCTTCCTACTTAAATAACCCCATATTCGTACTGATGACACCACAGGTACCGGGGAGAAATCTTTGAAAACCTGGGCAAGGCATACATACTTACCTTCAATCAGCAGGTCGTGCCCATTTAGAAAACTATAAAATTGACTGCCCTCATGGATCATACTGGTAAGCGCTATTTTTGAATCGGTCATGGTACGCACCCTATCCACAAATTTCATACGAAAAATCGGCTCATCATTTAAAATATCTATCACCTCTCTATCGCCCTTATACGTGTTCAAAGCTTCTTTCCAAATGGACGACAACAGTGGATATGCTATATACGCTCCAACTGCTTTATTTGGTAGCCAGAATTTATAGCCTTGATCAGCAAATTCCCTCGTAGTTGGTGTGCGGTGGTCTAATATTTTATAATTGTCAGCAGAAATGAAACTTTGATAAATTAATGAAAACAAGTTTACTCCTAAAATAACCGTTGCTAATAATACTCTCCTGTTTTTCTTTACCTTCAGAGATATGCCGAATACCAACCACAAAATTTGAAGACCTTGTGAGATATTCCTAGCAATGAACATGTAAATAACACAAATAATCAACAAGCACGACCAACCAGACATTTCAACTACTGAAAAAATGACGGGATCAAATTTTGCTAATTCGCCGGGATACGGCACACACCGAGTAATTTCTTCCATGTGTTTCGCTGAGTAGAGCCAAACACCTCCACGAGTTATAGCGTAAGAATTGACGATTTTACCGTAATATGCGATTTCGTTGTAATGTATTTTGATGTACCAGTTTAATGCCTTTTGCTCCTTCTTTGAAAGATAATCCATTCGTGTCACCGATGTAAAGTTAAGTAGTGTTTGTAAATTATTATACAGCAAAAGGTCCAATGATTGACACGAGCGCAAATATTCCTTTAATTTCTCGTATTCCATACCTTTGCTATTGGATTTTCTAAAACATACATCCTTAGTTTTCAAAACCTCCAATGGAAAAAGTGGAATCTCCAGATAGTAGTTATGTCCGTAGCCGTCTTCATTCAATAGAAGCATGGATTTTTTAATGTGAGTTAGGTTGTATATAATGCTTGATTGCAACTTTGCAGAGGTATCACAAAAGTAACAGAACAACAATTTAGTATTGGGGTTCTCCACACTATAAAATATGAGCGATGCGTGAAACGGCCGAATATTCCAGGACGGCAAGGAAGTGGCAAAGGCATTAACGACAGCACTTTTCCATAGAGACGAGGTGGGAACTCCCAGGAAAAACAGCACTTCGTCCGAAGTTCCAAATCCAGACATTTGAATAGATTGAACTGTTTCCAAAACGTTGTCGCCCGTCAATACGATAAATACAAGTGGCCCATTTCTATATCGGAAAGTGAGTCTGAAGTAACCCTGATGTTGAGTAAGTGGCTGTGTCTCGTTGTCAATGTCACTTTGAGTAACTCTCAAGTTTAGTCTGGACGCAGTATGTACTAATTGTAAGTGTAGCGCAGCGTTTTCTTTAGATGGGGGTGAGACTACATTACTTTCTTGTGTGTAAAAACCAAACACAAAACTCAGTAAACAATTTAGATTCGTTTCAAACGGAGTTAATGATGCCAATTGACTTTTTCCAAAGTTTGAGACATTGAGGATTATAAGGAACTTAATAAGTCTGCTATACAGAGTGACACTTTTAAATATCATTTTATAAATAGTAAATAGCTCTTTGCAAGCATATTTCTATATTGCGCGACTGACTATGAAGCACGTTAGAATAATGATGCTTTTCATCTAGCGACTATTAAGTTGATCTGAAGCCAGTCACAAAAGATAAAGAAATTCTTTAGAATTTCCAAATGCCTTTCCAATGTTTTCACGTTTTATCTAGTGCTGCTTGCATCGATAACTAGAATTGTTTGCTAGGGAGACGACCAGTTATTAATATTATTAAACATGTTTGCGGGTAGAAATTTTAATTAAGGGAGTTCTCATTTATATAGTTGAGTATCCCAGATTCATAGTGATTAGTAAACATCAACGAACATATGAATAGATAATGGGTGTATTTATGTGTTTTTGAACTATGAATGGAACTGCAAATAAAATTGAATTCAATGAATGGATCATAAAGGAGCACAGGCGCAATTCGTTACACATGTGGCACAATATATTTAAAATATTCTGGAAAAAGGTCTGTAACTTTGAACTGTATACACACTCAAAAAATCCTATTTGATGTCTCTAACTCCAAAATCATAACTATTTTTAACAAGCTTTTCGTTTTTAGATAACTGAATATTTCCGAGAATATGTGTACTCTATGGATGTACATTTCAGCATTCTAGTCCAAATGAGTTTGTACCTTTGAGGATTTTCTCGCTGTTCTTACGCATTGAAGAAAAAAATTACAATTGTAAAATTAGAAATCTGAGATTTGAGGTAAGGTCTTGCCACTATTGCCAGAAAAACCAACAAACTAGCTACTTTCGTAAATGTATACATTTTTAAGCTTTTCTGCGCTCAACCCGTTTGAATCGATTCATGATATTTAGGTTTTTGTTAAGAAGATAGCGTTCCTGGCAGGCCTAATAGTAAAACAACCTGAAAACAGTAGAAAATAAAGTATCAGTTTCGTGTTACCGAACCAATGATAAAGTCTACAGTGGAAAACAACTTATTCAAAACAAGTTTGTTCCACTTTGTTTTTAATACATTAGGTGCACGTGGAAAAGCAATTATTGAAATGCCAATGGAATGTAGAAAGTTAGAGGTACTTGTGTTACATTTAAATGTATGTATCTAAATGTCAAGTCAAATTAAACATTTTTAGATTATTAAAATGTCATTTTCAAAAGTGTATAACCGGCGATGAACTCAGAATAGCAAGTGCAAAGTAAATGCAAACAAATCGAGAAGTGTAAAAATCCAGAAATGTAGCTACTGAAAGCTCTCATACGAGCACGCAAGAAATGTTCAAATATTCTATTCTGCAACGTAATATTTTATTGTTTCATAAACGTAATACTATAAATGGAATCTTCATTCTACAACGTCAAATCTGTACTGTATAAGATAAGTCGATGTAACACAGTATTGTTTTTTATTCTCTGCATCCGTTCCGTAAGCATAATGTCGTTATTAGAAGTTCTATAAGTACAGTATTCTAAAGTCAATAAATGGAGTATGCGGTGTCATAAAAAAGGATGACTGATACTACACACGATAGCGATATTGAAAGTTAAAACATCTACTACCACGATGAATCATGAATCATGAATGATTACTACTTTCCCGATTCCTGTTCTACATCTTAAATATGACATGCATTGTTGTTCTGCATAAAAAAATATAACACCCATTGATTAGGTGATAGATTTTAGCGCTTCACATTTCACCCTTGATTTAAAAATAGTATACCCGTGATTGTTACGAAATCAGAGAAAAATAAAGCATATAACACCCTTAAACCTATAAAACTCTTTCAAATGTATTGGTCTATACTCTTTGATAAATTACATATGTATAAATTGTAGCATGTGCAATGTTCTGTTAAACAAGCGTGTGGACTTACCCATCTTGACATCACAACATTATTGCGCATATAAACATACATGTAATACGTAGATGTTTGCTTCCTGTGACACCTTAGCAGTTTGGCAAAATTCCAAAACGACAGGTACAAAACAGTAGCCACCGGACACCAAAACAACGAATTATATAAAATGACCACTGAAAGTTTACGCTAGATATTAAAAATGTATGAATCAACACATTAAGTTGGTAATTTGAATTTACGTTGTTGCTAAAAGGGCAACAGTTTTATAACGTGTTAAAAATTAAACGTCACTACATATTTCTTGAATATAACTCGTATCTTTTGTACCATGTTCAAAAGTAAAATGAAAGGTTTAATCCCTTTTAAGACTATTTTATTTTTATCCCATTTTCGTGAAAAAATTGTTACCCTTCACTGTTTTAGAGGAAGACAATGAAACCACCGAACGTAAAAGATACTGATGCGCGACATTTGTGTAGGTTCAGCCAGCATGTACAATCACACTACAACATTCATTTTATTTCTGTTCATGTATGGGATACTGTATGACATGACAGTCTACAGGTAGACCTTGTTTAAATGATAATAATAAAAATGCCGAGGGTACGAAAGACTGAAGTACTGTAGTAAATGTTACAATAGTTTGATGTTGCAAGAATTTGCAGAAGAAAATTCAGGTACTTTGTTTGGTATTCTCCTCATCTCAAAATCCCCATCCCACTAATCCGACCTCTTAGAAAAGCTTTAAAAAAGTCGTCTCTTCCAGCGACAAAACCCAAAAAGTTCCTGTTGCAATGAAACTTACTTATTCTAAAAATAGTAAGCTTAAGTAGTACAAGACCATTCTCGTTATAAGCATAAGTTGACACAATAAAGTCAAAAATGAGAAGCAACAATGCAATCGTGGAAACTGACATCACATACCCGGTTTCGGCGATGTCTTAAATGGGACAAAAACTTGCTGTTGCCAGCATATTTGTTTTAACAGCCGAACAGGAAAAAGCGTTTCTTCCTCAGCAAGATAACCATTAAAAATCTAAGTCATACGTTCGGTAGTGCACACAATGCAACGTTGTTCAAGGAATACATAATATTTTCGTTCTTTAGACCTTGAATATTTATAATTTTATCAATCAAAGCTGCAGCGCCTATATAGTTTATAATTAGGCGAGTATAAGGTATGTGCTATATTTTCAACAAAATTCCTTTAGTCTGCTCTACTCTAGAGCTGACTTTGTGTTTATTAATGTTACGTGAACTCTTATGGTTGCAGCTGTTACGAACAATTTAATATTTAATACACACAAATAGTCAGTAAATGTCCAACTTCATCTTGATACGCGCAAAAAAGTACTTTCAACAGAACGTGTTGTTCTTGCAATACTTACAGCACCTCCCTTAGTTTATCCAAAAATTATGTCGATACGTTTATTGTGACCATTTTGTTAACCTCCAATATCAAAACATTATGCCACATTGGTGCTTTTGTGATTATTGTTTCAGTATAAGAGATACAGCATGTCAACTAATAAAATCTACCACACAAACAAAGAGGTCATGAATTCAAAAGTTTAGGTTTGGGTGAGGATGTGTTCAGTTCAGTACTAACTATGGCTGATACTAGTCATCTACAAAATCGTAAGTAGTGACCCAGCAACTACCATTTAAATGTAACAGTCTGATATCAATTTTTAGATACAAAGTACGTTAGAGACTTTTGGAGTTACACTAATAACTAGCATAAATAAATTATGTTAAAACAATTACGGTTTGAACTTTATTTTTAGCATTCATGTAAACCCATTCAATGTCCTGGACGATTGCGTTCGTGGAAGGAACTACGTTTTCCGTGATATTATTAAATATGGAACACAAAGGTATTTTTCCCGTGCGAAATCCAAGAGGTCTCCGTCAGGAATTGAGCTTCCAACAACGCTTAGAGTCGCGTTTGATTAGTAATTTTTGTTTGAAGATGACTGATCTAACTACACCGACCAATTGAAAGCCGCTTGATCACCGGCTGTCTCCTTCATTTTATGTTGAATAACAACAACTTGAGATTACTTTTTTGAAGAGGGGGGGGGACTTTAAAAACAAAAATGCTCCCACAACATCGTTTTATTGTACTATTGTACGTGTTCGTGTTATTTAATCTAAACACTCAACTCCGCCGCTATTACTTAGATGGTGGCGGATAAGCATTTTGTGAAATGTATACACAAATGCACTAGTAAATTATAATAAAGAAATATTATTTTAGCTGATTGAAATACTACCTATAAGAGATCGATGTTAAAAAACGGGAACGTGAATGATAAATAGAGCTTCAGAATCATTTGTGAGGAAGGTTTCATTTCCTAGTCATGTTAGGATGATTAAGTTATTAAATCATTAGTAATATTGATGCGATAATCATGTTGTTATATTAAACTTTATCCGATTCCACACATTCCCTGTCCAACTGCGAGAAACACCATGTGCTACGGTAAAATTCTTTCGGTAGCCATCCAATTTATACACTTGGTTGCTGCAATACATTTAAAGAAATATACGATCAATAACAATTTGAACGTAGACCAAATATGCTAACGAATTGAAATGAATGGAATATATACACCACCGTTCCTCTAAAAATCTATTTTGTTTTCGTGTCTTGCAAGATTTGGGCGGCAAAATTTGCCATCAGGCTTGAAACATTAATGCAGTAAAGACTGTTTCAGTTTTTAGTTTCCGTGTAAAATTGGAATACGTGATGGTGCAAAGAATGTACGACGGTACTACAAAGGAATTGAAAATACTGTTAAAAGTACCGCACCGTCATCGTTACAAGAAATATTGTTGTAGTTTTCCTTTCCGTCGTAGCATTTTACGTCGGTGCGTCTATATTTTTATGGGGTATCGGTGGAATGTTTTATCTTCCTTCGCAACAGCTCTGTATAATATGGGAAGGCAAAGTTTTTTATATATGATAGTGCACTAGTGTCTACAGTACTGACCGTTTTATCTGTATTTATACTCTCCGCAATATCTTTATTTAGTTATGTAACTTGTGATACGAGTACAGACATTGTAATACAAATACTTGCGTCATAAGATAATAAAAATAAATTTTATTGCGTTTTGCGTAAGACCAGCTACAGTACCCATTAACACAATCTTACACATACATATTTGTGGAAAGCTACAAAATAAATCAGCATATGTAGAAATTTTAATTCGTATTATGAATGCATCGCTCATGGAAAATTTGTGACAAAAAATATGAAAGTATTTCGAATTTTGTTTTTCGACGTCATTTTATTCGGCGACAACCACTGCTAGACTTTCACATAGAACCATATCCGACACATATCCTATTTCTCTTCACCATCAGTCTTGAATCATTAATTTTCTAAAGTGAATTGTCTTATTTTCATAGAAAAATATCAACCAATACACTATGTAATATTTTGGTGCATGAGTATCATCTTGTAAGCATAACATAGTGTAAGTTTACTTCATGATTACACAGTTTTCATGTTTATGACTAACTTTATTGTACTGAGCTGGTAAGGAAATGTACTTGTCGTAAAAACTTTCAATTTCCACCCCAACAGATTTGAACTGTGCTACATTACCATAAGCGCTTCAATGTTTTCGCACGGCGGAAGTAGAATAAAAGGTAATGCATATTTTTGTGAATACGTTTTCTTCATTTATGCAATGTTAAAAACTGGTCGCAAATATTTGCAACAATATTTTGTCCCATTTTCACCGTACGAAAGCATTGAAGCAATATAATTGAAATAGTAATATTAAAATTGAAGCAAGGATTGTGTAAGCAAGCAGTTACTATATTATTTTGCCAATTTGTACATAATCGGATTTTCGGAACTACCAGATCATTCATTCCTTACGAGAATGGTTTCAATAACAGCAACATGCTTTACATATGGCTAAACACAATGCATCCAGTGGCCTATTGTTCCAAAAAGTCACTAGAGCTATTCCACTTTGACTGCTATGGCTATTGGCTTTAGCGGCAAAAACGTTGAAGCAGTCATAAGATAATTTTGTTTGTTTAATCAGTTTTTATCAAGTCACAACATGTCCAAATTCATTCAAGGAGGAAGAGCCTATGTAAAAAGTCTCGATCCAATAGCTGAAAACTGACTTTACCAAAAGAAAGAGCATATTTGAAAACCTAGAATCCGATGTTTTGTTTTCAGTTATCAGGTCCGCAACTTAGATAAAACCGCCGTTGAACCAGAGTTGGGTAACAATGTCATAATTTGTGGAAATATACCAATAATGGGCAAAATCTGTCAAGAAATTATAAACATTGTAGTTGTTAATGAATTTCGTATAAAAGTTGCTTATGGTGATTTTGCATCAAATGAGTATTTACCTCATTTCCACAGAATTTGAAATTTTTAACTCTGGTAAAGATGACCATTTTTTACCTAAGTTGCGGACCTGATAACTGAAAACAAAACATCGGATTCTAGGTTTTCAAATATGCTCCTTCTTTTGATAAAGTCAGTTTTCAGTTATCGAATCGAGACTTTTTACATAGACTCTTCCTCCTTGAGTGAATTGGGGCATGCAGTGCAGTTTCATGAATTATTTCTAATTTTATCTATTGTTGCCCTACGAACCGTTACATCAAGAATCGCTTTTAATTTTTGTCCTCAAGAAATCAAAAATTTGGAATAAATAAATTTGAAATAAAAACATGTTTGTTAAACTTATTTTACGTTTGAGCACTGTGCACAAGGAAATGTAGAAAGAATACAGGCAAGCATGTATGCTTTATTGCTTGTATGAACATGTATACGAAGTTACTTATGAAAACCTACTGACCAAGCTAATTAAAAATTGTAAAATACAAACATAGATTAGTAATATTCTTGTACTTGTATTGTTTTGCACTTCGAAAGTGCCAGAGGTAAATATTTAATGATTTTTTAAAGATTAGAAACAGTAAAATGTAAAAGCATTATATTTTTTATATATAAGCATACCTTACTAACAACTAAAAACTGATTCTATTGCATGCACTACCTATCAACAAATTTTTACGACATATTGGACTCCAATGGCGTTTGGTCAACTGAGGAAAAACATTTATTTTGCAAAATGTTTACTTTAAACTTGTAGCAATTATTGAAAGTTTGAAAGGCAGTTTATGTCATTCCTGTTAGTTTTGCACTTATATAACAAAATTACACAATTATTGGGTAATGACAAAGGCGTTATACAGTAATTCAAATTTCATTATATTAAATTTCACTGGAAATCCAGATGGTCCGAGGCGTCAACTTTGATATTAACGAGAGAGGGAACAGAAGAATAATTTTGGTATTAATGACATGCCCAGTGTGTGCTGTTTATGGTAGGAAAGGCGTCCATTTTCAGATAATAGCCTGGGAAGCTGATAACAAATTTGCATTGGTGAAAAAATACGCAGTAGCTTTAATCAACAACTGCATTCTTTTATCAACTGCAGCACCCGTAACGACGTACTTGAACTTAGTAATTCAATGGAACTCCGATAAGCTTACTTTTAATTAGCTTTGCGGTAGTATCAATAATGACAAAACACAGATAAGCCATATAATCTATTCGCCTACATGATTCAGAAATTGTTGATCAGGTGCTAAAATGCTAAGTTGATAATAAATGTTAAAATAGATTTCGCTCGAAAACAAATGTCGTAACGTTTTCCAGAAAATAAATTCATTTTCCTCCTTTATTTTCGCTAAAATTGTTTACAAAACAATTCTAGGCAAAATATTAATGGGAATTATACGGAAATGTCATGCGAGTAATTTTTCGTATATAAAGGGAGACTGCTGTCGAAATTGGTATCAGTCCAGTTCCAGAAGTTCCTTCTAAACGTTACTAACTAATCTGAACTAACCAAGTTAGCCAAAATGGTGCGAGCAATGATGATAACTCTGTGTTTTCTTGCTACAACGTTTGTGGTGGCGTTTGGTAAGTGTTAAAATACTTTTGAAACTTTATGTTAAAGTTGTACTATTTTGAATTTAGTATAACTCATTGTGGAGCAGGTGAGAGTGGAATATGCTCATGGTATGGGGCACCTGGCGAAATTCCTCAAAGTCATCCCACCGCGTGTGGAAATGGGTTTGACCGTTTTGCTTTGAAGGCGGCCCATAAGACACTACCCTGTGGGACCAGAATCCGAGCTCGTAATATGGAAAACGGGAAAACTGTTATTGTCACGATTGATGACCGTGGTCCTTTCGTTGCAGGGAGAATTCTTGATTTGACGTATGAAGCATTTGGCAGAGTTGAAAACCGTAATAAGGGGCTGTTTCGTTGTGATTACCAAATCATTTAAATTTGTATTACATAAATTATCTATTACAGAATATTACCATTTTTATTTCGCAAAAATAAAGGTTTCTCAAAATGTAATACACGCGAAACTAACAATTGCAAAATCTACATATTAATGAGTTACACCTCTATATACCATTTTTGGTTGCATTTGGTCAGTGGAGTACCAAGTCAGATTTTTACCCTCGGAGAGAGGGGTAGGTCCGCTGTTGGACTTAATTTGACTTCAAATTCGTGTTCAGTGAGTCCAGGTACCCCTATATTCCAATTTTATTTATGGTACCATGGTCTAAATAAACGGATTTGGCTACGCATCAAATTCCTGGATTCGGAAGAATCTCAGCAAGAAAAAATAATGGTCGAGCATACCAAGAGCCATGGCTGGTCACGGGGGTCAAATGGTATAATGGTAAAACTCCCTTGCAGGTACCCGCATGCCGCATACCAAATTTAAAGCCCAGCTGTGATATAAAAATTAAAGTTAGTTCATACTTCCGTTGCATGGGGGCGCCACAGACATACCTTTGCGTATACAGCGGTACGGCCTGATGCCCCTACAAGCCGAAATGCCAAATCCATAAGATACCGAATGACTGCGCTACCTAATAATGGTCTTAACAATGGTGCAATATATATGCTTCATAAGTCCGTATTAGATTACCAGTATGCTTTAAACACTCGTCCGTCTATACCTCCCTAACAGGCGTTCTGGTTGTATGTCAATTGCTCTACACCCAACGCCTTTAAACGTCCGTACATATTAATCTTCAAACATTATTCAATGGAAAAGCCATTTTTTTCAAATAAAACCCTTTATAAAGGCAACGACAGTTTTAACTGGCGTGCTGTCACATGCATTAGGTCATTTCTTCAAAACCTGTGCCAATGTACATAACCAAAAATACCAACCATCTTTTTATATTTAAGGGTGTTTAATTATGATTACCAAACTTACCAGTAGGTCAAACACATGATTTTGTAAATTCAAAACTGTCAGTTTCTCAAAATAGTTGGCGGAGCCAAAATTAATGCTCACAGGCTGGCATGATTTAAGGAATTTTCTCATCCACTTTGCGTTGCGGTGTTTCCCTGTGATACCTGCAGCCATTTTCAAGATTCCATTGGATTTATCATAAACATATCCTAAATTCCCGAACATCAAGAACCCAAATAATGTTGCATTTGCCGCAGTAAGAAAGAAAAATATGTTCAGATACACATTTTCCATTGTAATTTCATTGCAAATGAACACCGTAAACCCAAGAACTTGAAATAAACTGATGTACAGAAGCACAGAGCCAAGGAAAAATGTGTGACCGTCATGGTTAAACATACGAACAATTAGTTGGATTTCCCGATAAACTGTAACAGCTTTTTCTGTATTCCCTAACTTCTCCAATAACAA
>JAHZNE010004900.1:7957-26090 GCA_027744055.1 Callyntrura sp. NNG-2020
TTTTTTTTAAGGCAAGCCACCCAGCCGAGAGCACGGTGGGTTGTGGGGTGACAATGTTTCTTTAAAAGTTGCGCACGGTTGTAATGAATTCCTCCTTAAAATGACAGCCTTATTTTCCGCAGTACATTTAGTCAGTCAGTCGTCAAAACAGGCAAAGTACAACACAACCAGCATCATCAACATCATCCATCATAAATTATCCTGATGACTGACTTCACCTTCTTAAACCTGGCGAGAAGCCTTCATAATTATGGCATCATCATCATCATCATCATCATCATCATCATCATCATAACCGTTTGCTGTTGTCAACATGACTTCATTGGTTTATGTAAATGGACAATAATTAAAGCATTGCTGCACAGAATAAATATTGTTGGGAAAACTTGCACTCTATTTGTACTAGACCTGCGTGGACATCGACATCATTGCACATGACTGCACAAAGTCAGGGTGCCCATCGTGCTACCTAGACGATCACTGGCCTTTTATTATCCTCACCGTTTAGTTGAATGTGTACGGAAAGGCCCACTCATAAATACTGAAAGATAAAGTAATGACTGAACGGTAGACACGTCTAGGTACACCTTTGCATAAAAAACATTAAAAAAAGATCATGACGTGTCAAATGTCAACAGTGTCCGTGTATCAACAGGAGTTATTTGAAGCCCTTCTAAAAATAAAACAATTCGTTTTTTTTCTCGACTGACAAGTAAGGTTGTCTTTCGGTAGTGGTGGTGATTCAGAGGATGATAATGGCGTTACTATCAATACATGAAGCGTTTAATGTTTAAAAGGAATCAAGTCAATTTTACAATTTATGCTGGTTCCACTACGCTTTTTGGCGTACATCCATCCATACTGTACTTCCTTCTTAATTTATCTCACCAGAGCAGTAATGCAACTGCCTGCAAGTCAACAGATTTATGCAACTTCACATTAAAATAACATGCATCACCGCCCCGGCATTAGACATGGCGTATGGTAATCAGGAAAAAAGTATTTTTCTTTCGTTTTTGTTGTAATCAGCAGTTTTGGGGGTTTTCAGTCTATAGGTAGACGGTAGACGTATCATAAACATTAATATGTGAAAGTAAAATGGAAGACGGAGGACGGAGATAAAGAGAGAGAGAGAGAGAAATTTGCTAGCGACAGCATAAAAATTGAATTTTGTACACATGCACAGGTTGTTACTTTTGTTATTAATGTTGTCATTACTAGTTACTGTTACTAATGCATAATAAAACACGTTGTTGTTGATGTCGGTATTGTAAAGGCAGTTAGCGTAATAGCAGAACAGAGTAGGGTAATGTCAATATATGCAGGATTAATAAATCCCACCTTTGTTTTGTCTTCTTGTCATTTGTCATGTCCCATCATCATCATCGTCGTCGCGAACAACCACAACAATTTTGTCATCAGGTTGCACGTGGATTCAAAGTTGCATTGGTTGCGGAGTAGAATGAATGGTGGTGGGGTGTATTAAGAGATGAAGTGTGATTCCTGTTGGCGATGATAATTAGGGTGATAGCTGAGGCCTACCCCGAAGTATTTGCTAATTTATGTATGGCATTTTTTATTTTAGTGGGAAACTCGGCCAAAAACAGAGTTTTATAGCACAGTTTAATAATAACAACGAATGACTAAAACGATAATCACATCATCACACTCACACTGGTTGGAGTTTAAGGGCAGGGAGGACGAGAAAGTGGTTTCTGGTATCGCTTACTTAGAGACACTGTGCTCAAGAGAGTGTTTCAAGTTGCCCCAACCTCGTGCTCCCCTCATGGAATGTGTAATACGTAATACCTCTAACCAGTAATAATGATGACGACGACGGTTTCATATTTTTCCTGTGCAATTGAGACAAAACTGAAACGATGAAAAATACCAAAATATTTTTCATCATTACATTTTGTTGATGAAAGAAGAATCATAATTATCGTTAATTATTTGTTTTCATTGTAAAAGTCTTGCAAGTCGCCGTAAGTCAAAACTTTTTACATCATCACACACACCACAGCAAAAATATTATTTATGGGGGCGTTAAAGTGAAACCGCAGTGAAAACCAACTAGCAGCAATGACATTCCTTGTCATTAAAACAATACGCTTTTAATAATAATATCAACAGTGATAATAATAACAATAGTAGTAATACTCTGTACTACTTTTGTTTTAATTTCAAAACTAATACCAGCTTACAAAAAAAGTCCCCGTTTGAATGAAGCTGTAATGATGTTATTATTATTTTATGCTCTGTTGCAATATAATCACTACTGTACCATGTGTACTATCGATTCAGCAGCAAGATTACGCTAGATAAACAACCAACCCAACAATAAAATTCGTACCAAATGTGCCTATTTACGTACATCATCCTCCTCCTCCTCCTCATCTGCCCAGCTAGGAACACATTTTTTTTTCCTTTTCTAGCACAAAGTCATCATCTCCCTCTTGTCAACCCACTACAACTGATGATGATGATGCTATGAATTTTTTTTCACTATTGATCATACTGACGATGATGATGATGATGATGGAACCAGAAAGAGATGAACTTTTACTGATTTTATTTACCCAAGTTACCTAACCATTTCGTGACTTGATGCTGCTAGATCTCTCTCTGCTATTGGTATGTAGTTTGACGACGACGATGATGATGATGATGGTCGTGATGATAATCATCGGAAGTACTTGCCATACCACTACATAGTTACATACCACGGACTATGGCCGATTCGTAGGGGATGTGGCAGACTTTGCATAATATTATGACTAAATAACAGTGACGGCGTTAGCAGATAAAAGCATTTAAACTCCATATACATTACAAGCCGATTTAAAAAAAAACGCGCGTACTACCTATACTCCCTCACCTGAAATCTTTTCATCCTGTCGTGTCGTGTCATTCAATCCTCCTGTGTAATGCGTGTCTTGTTTTTCTGTGGTGTGACAAAAGAATCGGTTTCAGTTTGAAAGCAGGAGCAGAGTGGCAATAATAATAGTAACGTCGAGTTGCTTTACATATTTTTAGAGTCGTCATGATATCTGAATTGTACGCTTGTGAGGCGGCAGAAGGAAATACGAGAAAATGCAAATGACACAACTTTTTCATTCATTCATGCCTTTAATTTTTACTGTGCACTCCGCTCCTGCATTGATTGCATTAATAAACAAGTATGCCTATGCTCTGTTGATGCGGCGGTAATCGTTCTGAAGATGATGATGATGATGTTGATGATCATAATAATGTTTGTATGTATCAATGCATCTGAAAACATGGCTCATTATTACACTTTTCGCGATGTCATCATCATCACCGTCATGACTCATGACACATTCAAGTTGCGTAGTGTGGCTGAAGTAGTTTGTTAGAAACGAGCAAACTAGTCGATGTATCGTCGTCGTCTACAAATATATTATGATCGTCATCATCATATAATTAGTATTAAATGATTGATATTTTTTAAACTTGGCATGTTCAGCAGTTTTGATGGGGGAAGGTTGAATTGAATGCATGCCTCCATATCTTTAAATGTGTTTGTATTTGTACGTAAATCACCACCACTAGGAGGTACTGTATTTATGTATCACGACTACCTACTTTTTGTTTTTCTCGCCAAAAATAGTTGTTGCTTGGAAGGAGAATTGTGGCTAATTTTGTTACACAAGGAATTCATAAATATTCTTCGCTCTTGATCATCATCGGTGAGAATTCAAAATGATCAATGCTCGTGTAGGTATCGACGTGGTATGCCCAGCAAAAAAAAGAAGATAATTTGACTATTTTGACTACCTGCCCGGTACCTACTACCCCTTACATCATTTTTGCAGCTTTGGCGGTGCTAAAGTGCGTAGTCTTGATTAAAAGCTGTCATCAGAGTAAATAAAATTGTTTTCGGAATGAGATAAGACGGAGAACTAAGTAGCGTAGTAAATTGAGCATCTTCACTTGGTAGCCAGTCAGTAGCCACATTTGTGCTGGTTATACAAGGAGAAGAGAGAATGTATTTTTAGTTGGAACTGTTTGGAAGCGAAACGAAATAAAAGTTGAAATGTCTTACGTAACAAGTTATATTATTTAAATCGTGACCAATAAAAAAATGAACATGTTTTAAAAGATTTTTTTTTCAAAGCCGATCATCATAAATGCTTACTGTTGCTCATCATCAGAGCAAAGCAAAAAAAGGAGATAACAGCGTGTCTACAAGAAGTCTCTCTCCATCATCGCTGTACTTCTCTCTCGGGTTCCCAGCCGAAATCAAAGTTTAGTCATTTTCGCAATACTACTGACGACCTACGACGAACATTGCCACTTTCTAATGACGTACGTTATGACGAAATGCCACCGGCTATCATTATCGTTATTCAGCATCAAAAAATCCTTCCAAGTAATTCAAGCGGATTTTTTTTAGCAGCGTCAATAGTGTCAGGCTGCTCCAAATGATTGATAAATTTAATTGTGTACGGCGTCGAAAAAATGTGTGTCTCATGATTCTCGACGTTTTTAATTAAATCCCCGTAATTCCCTCGTTTAAATTCAATGTTGTGAAGGGATTCTGGGATTTCGCTCCTGGGTAAAATGGAATACACAGTAAGCTGAAGCTCCCACTTTCCACTGGTGTACAGCGTAGAAAAAAACAGCCCCTGAAAATTTCAATAACTTTTTTTTTACACTTTGCAGTGAATACATACTTGGTGTTATTGTCATGGTGGTAGGCGTTCACAAAAGATTCAAACCGCTTTTTATGTTTATCGTCGACAGGCGTACTCCTTCGTAGAAAAATGGTCGGAAACGTGAGCAGTTTGTTGTGAAACTTGCCACTTTCCAAAAAATGACCACTCGGCATATCTCTGTGTAGCTGTCTTCTGTGACTAAAAATGCCCACCAAAAAAATCTCCTATGTTGGGGCGCACCAACGCAGTACGCACGCAGGGTCTCTGGCTTGACGCTTATTAAACTGGCGCACTCGCCAAAGAGACCATTTCAAGGAAATGTTATTTTGTTCCATTTATAAGATTTGCTTTTACGTCGAATCAATTTCATAAGCGGATTTCTTTTTCATTATTATTAGTAATTTTTGGTACACCGCAACTCTGTAACCTTCTGACCTACACGTCACTCGCGCTGTATCGAGGGAAATGCAGACATTCCATTAAGGAATTTATTGGTGAAGGTGCACGATCGAAAAACAAGGTGGGGGTACATTTGTAAGTAATCGATAGGTAGAATTTCAAAAGAAATTAGGATTCCACTTAGACGTAGTGTGTACAGCGCATTATAAATGATCCCAATGACATAATAGGATTTTTCTCAAATTTTTACCTGCACTACTATGTACGTCAGCACTTGCATGCATGCATGCATGCACGTACTCAAAAATGTCATACCTATTTTACTGTTTAATACGTAAATTTTATGGAGATGTGCATGTATTTTTCCTACAATTTTTTTTACCACAACCTTACCAGATACATGTTTTTGATGAGGCTTCTTCGAAAAGAGGAAGGACAGCGAAATCGATAACGACATACCACACAATTTTGTCTCTTTTCCATTATATATTACCCCCTTTCCAGCTAGCTTTCCACGTTTTGCTTTTTTATCTTCTCCCCTGCACACCAGCTACATGACTATACTAGTAATTTGAGGTGTAAAATGCGCTTTATAAAAATGACATATAAATCTTCCAACGAACTTGTTTGCAAGGGCGTTTTAAAGGACGAATCGAGATAGACGACTGCTGCTCCTGCTGCTGCTGTGCAACTGCTCCTTTAAAAAATTGAAACTCTGCTTTTTTCCCTGTACTGCCATTGAGAAGGTATGTACTACGAAGCAATGCAGCGCGTCTTGATGGAATGCTCCCATTTAAAAATAAATTTAAAAATCACCCATTTTTTTCATTTGTCCTTCTCCTCCAAACAGTGGGCTACTCTGTTAAAGGTTGCTCACTGGACGACTACAATTTTTTTTTTGCGAAGAACTTGTTTATCCTCCACGATTATCGAACAGACACTCGCTCAGGCTCTTTTTTATTTCATTATTGAACGCCATAGTCACAGTTCACCAATGTTTTGGGAACTGGTAATTTACTTTACAGAGGTTTAACTTGTTTTTGACAGGCCAGGAGGAAAAAAATGGTTAATAATTTTTCACTTGCTATGCATATCTATAAAATGTTGTACGTTTTTTTGCCTGTCTTGTGTGTGCAGACATTTTGTTGTTATGGAGATTATTAATTTTATTATTATCACTAGTGCACGACGACATCACTTTTATTCTTTAAATTTTATTATTCACACCAGTGATGACGACGCTGATAAAGTCAACAACGACAATATATACACATATATACATTGTGCTGTCGAATAAGGTAACTGTAATATTGATGATCAAAACTTAAAAAATTATTTCAAGGACTTTGGTTTCACTTTTAGTACTCCTGCTACACGCACTCCCTCCATTAAAATACACATACGGTTAGTAAAGCTTCTTTATCCATTATTATCGACATTAATTATTATCATCATCATCATCATCATCCGTCGTCGTCGTCGATGATTCTATTTGTATTTCAGGAGTGTGTGTGTAGACTTGTAGTTGCTTATCATCATCATCATCATCATCATCATCATCAAGCTTACGTTTAACTTTATATTCTCCCCACACTTACTTTTAGTATCATACCCCCAGTAAATCTAGTAACATGGCATTAACTAACATTTATTCTGTAATTATCTGTAGTGGCATGGCAGAGAGCAAGCATGTAAATTTGTAATGTGGCACAATATCTTATTTATACGCGAACCCTTTTAGATGTCTATAATATTAATAATAATGAAAAAAGTAATATCTATCGACAGATGTAATCATGCAGAATATCGTATTTTAATAAGATGATGGTAGTTTGGGACGGCGAATGAATTCAAGCATGTTCTAAGAAAGGGGCAGTATCAGGGAATCATCGTTGTAATAATTATGCTGATCATCGCCAAGTTAAAAAAAAAGTTATCAGAGAGGTGGTTATCTTATGTATGTATGTCTGCCATGTTTAGGCACTCTCTCTCTCTCTCTCTCCCTCTCTCAAAGAAATACCACACCAAAAAATAAATTTGGTTTGTAGGTATTTCTATAATACTGGCAGAGAGCACATATTAATGCAAATCGTAGCGTCGTAAATTGCACACTTTTTAACCTTTTTTGGATTTAATTCAATGGCCAGTCGAGTCCAAATTTTTTTTATGCTTGTTGGCCAGGCGTCTTATCATCATCAGTTGGTGTTTAAAGACAAGAACTCAACTGTTTGGAGGATTCAGGGTTGGGTAAAGTGGATTACATTACAGCAATAATAACAATAGAAGGCATATATAAATTTTGGGGTCTCTTTTCTGTTTGTTGTGGCTGCTGTTGTGGTACTGCGATATCAGCCAATCAACCATGCCGAATGGATTTATTGTTGAGAGAGAGAGAGAGAGAGAGAGATTTCGACTTTGAGATCAACCAAGACCATTGCTGCTGTTGATGCCCTTTTTGTCTGGTTTGGTCTTTTATTAATAGCGTGTGTCCCAACATTGAACACCTGTAATGTGTTACAAGTGTCACTGTACAATCTTCTGTGGTCAGCAGAGGCTATTTTGCGAGTGTGTGTGTGTGTGAGAGAGTATAATAGGGACTCTCACTATGATTAATAAATAAGTCTCGCTCGCAATTTTTAATTTTTCTACAAACTTGTACTTCTGCAAAAAAAACAGCGAGAAACTCGCTACTAGTCATGTTTATCTGACACAGTGACAGTATTCACAGACACACCAAATCCAATGGCACATCTTTCCCATTATTCCTTCTCACTCCAGTTGACAGGCGAAAGACACCGCGTATTTATTAAATGTAGACACTGGCGACACACAGACAATTATATTTTAGACACCTTTTCAATCACTCTGTTCATACGTCTTGTATTTTCGCCAGTGGTCCATTTATCATACTTGCGTGAAATTATCCCTCCTGTCAATGAAAACAAAAAAACTTCGTGAAATTACATACGCCAAAATTCATGTGGACTTTGAATCTGTCTCTCTCTCTCCTTCCCACCTCCCATGGTGCAACAAGTACCACACGAATTATAATAATTACATTATCACACATATCGTGACGATCGACAGTAGTAAGAAAATAGTCTCACTCTTATAATTAACGAATTAAGGAATGAATGAGAAATCACTCGAATAAACACGCTTCAACATTTATCTTTAGATTAGACCGATCAATCATCATCATCATCATCATCACTCCCTATCTCGCCCTGGAACACCAACGAATGCTTTTGAGCGGGATGCCTGTAATTGGAATTATTTTTCGCCCACCTTAAAGGAAAAAGGGGTGTGTATATTCCTCCCTGCGAAAATAACGTGAGCGTGTGTGCTCGCGCTTGTAAATACGTATCAATCCGGTAGTCAGCAGCAGCTAGTGAGAGCACCTATCGCTTATCTCACCATTTCATTGTTATTATCATCTTGAAACGTTTTACCCTGCATCTTTTTCTTCCTCCTTTAAAAATAACTTGTTGCGATTGCTACTACTGCTACTACTACGACTACTACGCTTCCACTATCAGCCCGTGAGTGCGTGTTGCTGGGTATGCAGCCATGCAGCTAATCAAGTGCAACTTCGTACTTCATACGATTTGTACAAAGACAGAGAATGAGAGAGAGAGAGAGAGAGAGGGAGATGAACAATGACCTAGAAATCTGTACAATAATAACAACAAACAAGTGAGGTGGTGGTGGCGCTCAATGGAAAAAGACTTGCATTTCATTTGGCCAAAATTAAATCTGTTAAGTATGATCGATTTGTTTGTGCGTCTGTCTGCTCTACATAATAATAATAACGTGCGATACTCTTGTGATCGACGGCGTGTGCTGCTGTGCTGGCAGACAAATAAACATGCTGCTCCTTGTCGACCGCTTTATTGGGATCACCTTACATTTTGTAGGGGTTTCTGTTTATTGACAACGCCACAGCACATACACACACGGGTACAAAAATACACTTGTCAAATTTACATTTTATTATCATTACTAATGTTATCCTCAGATTTTTTTTATCTTTCAACATTTCAAACAAGTGCAGTAACTCATACAGGTAGACACTCACAAAATGCGTGCGCCCCTATCCCTATCGCGCGTACTCTCCAAGAAATAAAAAATGGAGAGTGTGTACTACTAGCAAAAGGGCGCTCTCATGGATACACAAAAAAGTGCGAGATACAAGCATAAGTTATGGTGGCGTCTTCTGGTGATCATCATGTTACCAAAGTTGAGAATTGGCGATCCTGATAGTATGATGGGATCCTGAAAAAACAGATGTCGACGACGTTCGGTAAAAGGCCGGAAGTTGAGAGTAAAGAACAGAGAAGTGTTAAATGGAAGTACCAGGAACGACCCCGGCAACAATGGAATGCATCCTTATTAAACCGGAAGAACTTGATCTCATTTTTGTAACGCAATATGAATGAATACACTGGTTATGATGATAGCACTGTGGGGTTTATACGTGCTACTTGAATTTAATAGTCGCCGTTATCGCTTTTCTAGAGGTGTCTAGTGCGTAGTACGTATAACGGACAGAAAAAAACCCTGTGCACTTTTGCACAAACATTTTAAATAGGCTACCGTTAATTGTACCGTGCTTGCATGTACTAAAAGCATAAACACACACACACACACACACACACACACCACCACCACCACCACCACTCATAATAACTCCTGCATTCATCACAAAATAACGTAAAACAACAAAAAAAGATGTTGTATGCACTTTTTCTACTGCGGAGTCGCCAAACGTTATCACTATCGTCATATAAACCAAAAAAACCCTCACCCCGCCATCAATGACCTGCGCGCGCGCGTCGTCGACCGTTGATGTTGAACAATGGGGCAACCTATTCTCTTTTATTTTCCACAAGTGGCCCATGTAAATTCCTGAATTAAAAATTCATTCCTCATTAATTGTACACTTTGTGGTGCTTGCTGTAAGCAGATTGTGATTTCGTGTCGATTAATAATAATAGTAGTAATAATAGCATATCAATTGAATCCATCTGCCTCCTTTGCGCGATATACGGCGCAAAACGCAGAAATATGCCATATATGCTATAGTTAGTGTATTATGACATGAGACGGTGAATATAGAGCGCAACATTTACAAGGATACTACTGGTTTTTTTTTCGAGTAGAAGTGTATATTACCTATATATAAGTATGTCTGTCGATGAAAAAGAGATATATTTCTATAAAACTTGCATATTTGTTTGCATAGTCCTCTCTAATCTCCTTTTTGTCTCTAGTCCCCATCTCCTCCCTCCCTCTCTACCAATAACGCAATCTTTCATCACTTTTATGATGATGGTGATGGTGATGATGATATTTAAGTGATATGACTGATATGGAAAATGAATGGGCAAAAGTGTACAACACTATCGTACGAGATGGTCGTTTTTAAACAACTCGCTTCTTTTTTTCTATCTGATATTCCATCTCTGAAAAAAGGATTGATTATGCCGATGAAGATGACGATTACGAGGTCACATCACCACACACACCATCACCATACATACCACTACAATGGTTTGTGTGTGTGTGTGTGATTGTTAAACAATTCGACAACTTGGCGTCAATAAATTATACGGATCAACAACAACAAATTTCTGGTTACAGGGCAAATCAAAGAGTTGTCAAGATTTTTTTATATTTTTTCCCAGTAACTACACGCACACACACACACACACATAACACAACACACTACATACTTCTATTAGGCGCTATTGTTAGGGTAACTCTGTACAGTTATTTGGGCTGTTTTCGCTGTGTGAGTAGAGTACGCACTATTATTGAGTATCGAGCTGCAGAGTAGAAATTAATTGGAAGGGAGGGAAAAATGGAATTGATTACATCATTTGTATGTAAAAAAAAATCGATGGGGAATAATCGATGATATTTTTTGCCGGCTTCCTATATGATTATCACTATTTATTATGGTGGTGAAATGACAATATTTGCGACTTGCTGACTCTATCATAGGAAGAAAAATGCTTTTAAACCGTTGTACGCACTGGTTGGAATTGTTAAGGTCTCTCTCTCTCTCTCTCTCTGTCTTCAAACAGAGAGGTACTTTGTGGTATAAACAAAAAACATGTGGACACACAGGGCTTAATTTGACAAAGTATGCCTGTCGCGTAGCATGTTGAACAAAAGCCATTCCAATGTGGTACAAGATGACGTGCCACCGATTATCAATCGTAATTTACAAGCAGGGACCTGCTAGCATCATCACGAGAGAGGGAGAGAGCCTTAAGGCAGTAATCAGGATATCATGTATGTCATGGTCGATTGATAGATTAAAAATTTGTAGAAATATTGTTTATGTATTTTTTGGGACGGAAATGAGTCTCAGAGGACGCGGATGCAAAAAAATCTCTCTCTCTCTCTCTCTCTCTCTCTCCAGCAAAATAAACTGTATAACAAGTGGAAGATGTTATTTTCACTAATATATTGTAATTACCAATTGTTAGAGAATTGAAGTAATTTAACAAACTAACGAAATCATTTATTCTGGTAATTGATGCATTAAAACATCCTTTTAGAACTGTAAACAAATTATATAGAACCTTGGAATTTTTAGGGACAAAAAGTGCCCATCACTGTAATCTGTCTAATGAAATAATAATAGGAACTAAATGCTTTACAGCAGCAGCAGTTGTGTCCAACTGACACTACTGTCGACAGAAACTGAGAAGTGTAATATAATCCTTGCAGAACGACGATATCCAGCAAACATCCGCACAAATAATGTGTGACGACGACACAATAAATTATATCGGGTAGGCATCTCTAGCCCTGGCGTGGCATTGTAGTGCCTTCGCGCCTCAATATGACAGTTAGTAGGACAGTAGGTTTGTAAATAGAATGGAGCATACTATTTTTTCTACCAAAGACCGTGACGAGGAATGCCCCCTTTAATTATATTACCTTCTAAACCCCATTATAATCCAATTTGGAGAGAGAGAGAGTTGGGAAAATGCGCAACAACACATAAAGTAATTAAATTTTTTTTAGAGATCTGTCGTCAAAGACGTTGGAACCTAGTTAAACTTAAAACAAAAATGACGATTGACGACGACTAAAAAAACAGCAGTACTGACACGCAATTTTTTTCTTCTGTCTTTCGAATTTCTTGCCTTTATTAGTATAAACAGTTAAAAAGTCGTAATAAAATTTATTGCTGAGAGCGCTGCGAGCTCGTTTGTATCATTATTCCAATACGGTTGCCACTTGCTCGTGATTTATTTTTACGGCTGTTGCTTGCCTTTGTGATTACTATTTTTTTGATACGATCATCATCATCATCATCATCGTCATCTCTACTCGCACTTTCCCAATTTCGGTCGACATTTTATTTGCAAAGTGAGAGAGTGCGAGTAATAGTAGTAATGTCGTTGCAAATCCTCCACATGTTTTTGCTATTTGGAGGTACCTACATGACGAAACAAGCCCAAGCCGTCAATACTACTATAGGAGAGCAGAGAGTGGTGACGACGACGTTAGTTGGCCAGGTGAGTAAAAACGCCAAGGCTATTATAAAGCAGGCAGGCTTAAATTTGTTGATTCTTTACTTTGACAATTATAGTAAAATTACCTACATTATTACTACTACTACTACAGCTACTTGATTGATTCCCCGCGTAATATTATGCTCATCAGACAGGTTGTGCGATCATTGCTGCTGCAAAAATACGCACAATGGCAACACTCGGCGACGACGGCGTCTGTTTTGCTCTGCTATGCTGCTACTGCCAAAAATAAGTTTATTTTTATAGAGACGACAAGGTAATATGGCCCAACAACCGTGTGTGTGTGTGTGTGTACTGTGCACTGGCACCTTCACTCAAGCACAATCAGTTCACTTTTGATACCTTGATGCGTGTTACACAACAGCACCACACGGCAACCTCAGGAAAACCCAGTCTTCTCCTTTCAAAAATGTATTTGCTATGCATAAATAATATGTGAGCAGTTACACTATTGTAGTCCTCTACTAAACGTCCCTCTGCATCTCTCGAGCCTCATTTTAATGCGGTGTACACGGAGCAATTTATTCTCATAAAAAAATAAAAACACTGATAATTATACGCTTCACTGGCATTTTAAAAAAGATACACGCCTAATCAACCGCTTTTTAACAATGCTCATGATATTCAACTGTTGTCATGTGTCTGTCTTTCCACGTGTGAGAGTAGAAACTGTAAAAAAAAACATTTTTCACATGATCATCACGAGGAAGACTCGGCAGAAAATTTCACTTTCTTGTCGTAAATCTAGCAAAGAAGTACATACATGGTAGGGGAATAAAAATCGGGGATTATTAAGTTACGGTCCAAAAGATACGAGGTGAACGAGAGAGAGAGCCTTCGGAAAGTAGCCAAATGGCGAATGAAAGGGGCGATTTTATGGCCTACTACGACGAAACAGCACAAATAGGGAGGGAGTAAAAAAAAAACTCTGTTTTTTATTTCACTTTTCACATGTCTCTCTACAAAAAGGGAATGGTACACACAAGGACCATTACGGAGAGAGAGAGAGAGAGATTTTAAATTATTAATTAACTTTTGATCCTTTGAGGAATTACACATGTGCGAAATTTGCTAGCATCTCATAAAATATATTTGACAGGTCGTTAAAAAGGCGAGGATGAATTTTTCTGTCCTTTGCTATTACCATATCGTCTTAAAAAGATGTGCTCAATCCAGTTCGTTTATGAGATGGTTAAAGCTCTTCAGCAAATACACACGTATTAATAGACATCCCATCTCTTAAAAATTTACCCAGTTTCCCTCTACCAATATATATGCACTAACTGTTTTACGACTTGCCCATTTTATCCTCTCTTCCCTTGCACAACTTTTCTATATTTGCTTGTAGTGTGATATTTTATGATTATGTATCGCCAGTCAAAAAAAAGCCGACAACAATTATTATTTGTATAGTAGACACATCTACGCTTTATGCATAGGAATCCAATCCAGGGTAGGTACGTCCCATTATATATGCGTCATCTACAAAAAATTATATAAATTCACTTTTTTCTTTAATACACTTTCAAAACTCAAAAATCGTCGAGCTAAACACATGTACCTTCATATGCCTCCTTTGCGTTTATCCCTGAAGGTTCAGTAAAAAAAAAGAAGTACTTTCTTTCTTTCACAACACCTCACAAGCTCCCAATTATTATTCCCCATTCTCCTTTTCATTTCTCGCTATGCAATGGTGTTATGGCGACTACTGCAGTGGAAAATTTTGTGTAATGCATTATTTCCTGATATAAGCTTCTGTTGCCCTCTCTTTTTGCATTCGGGGGACAATGACAGTCAACAGTTGAGTAGAGTCGTCATTAAATAAAATATTATTATTATTATTGTTATTATTATTTTCACACCTTCACGGCTCGGTATCATTATTATTTTTGGTTTCATCATTGACTCTTTAGCGGGCCTAGCAATAATTTAGGTAGGTTGATTAGCTGAGGAATGTAAGCTGCAAGAAAACTGAAATATTCATTTTATACGTAGGTAGAGAAGCAGGTGGTTCTGATTTTTGCTGAGGCAACAAGGAGCACATTTTTTTACTACATAAGAGCTCTCTATCTCCCTCTCTCTCTCTCTCTCTCTCTGGTCCTTTTGTTGATATTTCACAAAACAATGCCAGCATTCAACTGCAGTAATTAAAGCTTTCATTATCATTTTTACGATGTACGACGACGTGCTATTGTGTGAGTAGCGGAGGAAAATGTCTACCTTGCAGGGCTAAACGTCCGTCCAAACTTCTAGTTCATTTGACAGAAGACCTTCGACCAGATAACAAGATCGGCTCACTTTTCCCCGATTTTTTTTCCTACACCAAAGAGCATGTACGTACAATTCGACAGTTTCGTGGGGCATTTTTACAGCATTTATTGCCATTGTTGATCAGGTAAAACAAATGTGCGATCCCCTGCCTTGCTGTCATTTTTACTGGGTTGTTAAACACGAAAAAAGATACAATTTTGATTATAACATTTCAATTAAATGAAAAGATATCCTTGTCTGAGCAATCAACTCACATTTTGTTACCATTGTTTCTTTGCCTTTCAGATTTTGGGACTCTTACCACCACAGCAGGCGACGACGACAACGACGACCACGACGACGTGGTCGCCATCGTAAGAAAAGAGTCAAGCCAGGAAGGAGTTGCTCAAAACAGGTGCTCTTGTACCACAGCCACAATTGTTCGCCTTTCACAACAAGCATCCCTACAGGGAATGAGCAGTAGTTGTAGTGGTATCAATGGCCACAATTAAAACAATTAAATAACACAGGGAGAGGTGGGATGAGATTAATTATACGTTGCGTTTTTTTTCAAGTGTGCAAGTGGTAAGCCAGTGAAAAAAAAATTACTAAACAAAGAAACGAGCAGTATTATCTCGACGTTTAACTTCACTCCTGCTGCTCCTTCTTCTTCTTCTTCTTCTACTACTCCTCGATCGATCAGGCCTGATATAACTCCTCTCGTGTGTACAAAGTTGCAAGGGGATTTAAAGAAGATGCGGGCAATTGAACACTATCAAAATACGAAGCAATAATCGTCTTCATCAAGCAGCCAGTTCAAAACTGGTATTTTTTAAAGAACCACCAACTTTCGTACCTATTTACCCTCTACCTACCTCTTCTGACTACTTGTCTTCTGTTTACATTTTTCCCCTCTCAAACTCACACTCCTCTCGTAGCCCTGCCTGGGTAGTTTCCAAAATGTCTGCTAAAGCTGCGATCTGTCTTCCCTTTCAAACTGCTGTGAATTCATTTCAGAAGAGGGATGATGACGCTGGTTTTCATTCTACCTGCCTCCTGCAGTAGACGGTGTCGTCGTGGTGATATTTTTACAGACTAGATATATCAGTGTGACTCTTTAACAGTCGTGTTTATTGATGCGTGTCAGTGTCACGTCCATTTTTTTTGTAGGAACGACAACAATGCTGACTGATTGTTAAGAGGGAGTAGGAAGCAAGTAATACTCTGTGTGTAACGCGTGTTTGTGTAGTAGTAGCCGTGTGTCCTGTGTACCTTAAACCTATATATAGGCTGCTAATTCAGAGAACCCTCTACAAAAAAGAGGAAATGAAGCGGAACTGCTCATGACAACTGGTACTCCTCCAACAATAAGACTTGGGAGATTAATGTGATTTTTTTTTATTAAATACCTTTACTCGAAAAGAAAGCAACAGCAGCAGCAGTAGTAGTAGTTGTGGTAGTAGTAATAATAGTACGAAAAGACATTTATAGTTTAGTACGTGCGGCTGTAAACCATTTCCTTATGAGGTTCGTAAAATTTGGAGGATTAGCGCCATCATCATCATCATCATCAGCGTCACAACAACTTTATCCATGTCGTTGCGTCTATTTTCTCGAGAGATATTGTAGCCTTTTGATTATCTACTAGTTCACGTTCGTGATACACCATGACGGTTTCTTACACAGGAGATGTGGCAAACGGCAGCAGCTTTGGCTGCTTCTGGAAAATTCTTGGAAGGTAACAACAACGGTTTACACCTGCACCTTTTATTGTTGGATATTTAAATTACGACTTTGCAATATGCGACGCCGTTTAATTTCCAGGAAATAGACAGGAAGTATGCAAATTGAAATGCGACTATAAAATGCGGAGTACAATTAGTATTGTTTTTACACATAAAAATGGCATCCTTGACGACTCATGTAATTTTGTCTTTATCACTATTACCGTGTTGTTGGTGACACATATGGAACTGTTTTTCTTGGAACTGTTCAGGTAATTGATAAATTGTAAGCGTCTGTGTGGCATCCTTCCTCCACCGGGTGCGGTGATGGTGGTGGTGTAAACATGTTTTTGTACGAAGGGACCTATTTATTTTGTTGGACCTAAGGTACAACTTGTCTCTATCAAGGAAGCTTTTAGACAACAACTTGTCCCACACAAAAATAAAGCTTTGTAGCCTTCAACCTGATAATGAGACTGCTGACATTTATTACTTCATATAATAATATAATAATTGGATGTATCAATGGCTAAGTAGGTAGTCCAGTTTGGCATTGCCACACACAAACACACTCTCCACTCACTCACAATTACTTTGAGTAAAAGTTTGAAAATGTTCGTCATTACCTATACTTAATTATTTCATTAGTTTTGTTGTACAAGGGGTGCACATGCATGCAAATGGGAATAATCAGGGAAGACTACATTCTAATCTAATCATTTATACAAATTATAGTAAACCCTGTAAAAAATATGACAGGACGACATAACTTTTGATTCTTTGTTTGTTCGAACAACCAGAATGATGCCTACGAAAGGCAGTGGAGCCAGCCCCACAGAGCAGTGGTCATTACGCAAAAAGAATTTGACAATTGGTACGATGACAACAACAAAGAGCAACGAGTGCACTTTGTATGTTCGAGAACGCACATGAACATGCATTCATGGGGCTCGGACATTTTTTTTTTTGAATTTTGATGATGATGCACTCACCAGTGCCACTAAATTGAACAAGGCCAACAAGTGGTCTAGGAGAGATGCAGTCTTTTATGCTGCTGTGCGTGTCGCCCGTCGTATTTATTGGCATTGAAATCAAGTCTTTTTGAAAAGACTTGTGTGGATTTTCTCTGTCCAAAAGGTAATTTACAAGTTTGAGCGCAAAAATGTTTCAGGTTTCAATATCATTAGAGTTGCAGTGCCTACACACAAGAGCAAAAGGCAGGTACAATTTAGATGGGAGAGATAGATGGCAGTTAGAAACTGCGTGTGGCTACGTCTAAGAAAATAAGGGCATTCACCTAGTAGTATAGGAGTACTAGTGCGGCACTCGTAACGACGATAGTAGGAATAAAAATGCAACTATAATACAAAATAAAACTTCAGTAAGTTTGCAGAGGTGGCCTAGCTTTTTTTCATTTTACCCCACATTCCCCCCCCGGGGTAGGACCTGCGGGACACATTCTTGCAGAAATAAGACCTACAGGCCCCATACCTACCGAGGACAAAGTAAAAGAATTAGTTCTAAT
>JAHZNE010004901.1:0-16124 GCA_027744055.1 Callyntrura sp. NNG-2020
GGAGGGATAAGTAAACTTTAAAAATTCTATGACAATATTTACATGTACTTGCACGTAATGTTTCTGATTTATTAATTTATACGGTATGTCAAATGCTTCTATGCATTTATAGTATGTTTACTTTTTTGTTTATCAAAGGTGGGTCAAGGCCTCAGCTTGTTGGCTCTTTACGGTCACTAACTTCTATCAACATGAATAAACAGTAACATAAATCGGGTACTTCAATGCTATTTTATACAAATATAGCAGTTTTATGGAAGACGATACGTTACAAACAATGTTTTACGTAATACAAATTTATTACTTTCTAGTTCATTTGTGTCTCGATCAATGCACTGTATTTCTTCTTTTCTTTTTTCCCGTCCTTATTAATTTTTGACCTCCTGTAAAGAGTTATGGGTCCACTGCTTTAAAAATATTCCGTTACCAAATTTACAAACCCTGAGAAGATCCCTACCTTTAACATTAAGTTTGAGAATCAATAAATGTAAAATCATAAAAAGTATGTTAATAAACTCATCGACCACCGTCACAGTCGCACATTATCAAAACTACAAAAGCTTTCAATACCAAAAATGTTAACTTAACCGGACCGGACCAATGTAAACGGCTTGAATGGAACTCCCCGCCTCGGTATCAACGCCGTCCACTTCAATAACTCTCAAAGGGTGATCATCCATGGTAAAGTTGAAAGCGGTCCAACCTGCGGTATTGGTCAACCGAACGCGATAAGTTTTCCCGGGTTGAACCTTAAAAACTGGGCGGGTTTGCAGGGACTGCAAACATAGACGAGTTTCCACCCAAGCGTAGGTACAGGGATACCGGCCCATGGCATTCATCAAGGCAGAGGAGGGATATGGTGGGGCCCCACCACTCGCCGGACTTAGGAGGAACTCTTCATTTTCTCGGCCGGTGGTATGATACCAATCGCTCAGGGTAATGACCAATTCCTCATACTGACTTCGCCAGGGTTCTGGCTTTTCACGGATTATCATCAGGCCCCAGAGACCCTCGGTGTATTGGGAGTTCACGTGGGAGTGATACCAATACGTTCCCGCGAGGGGTACTTCAAACCGGTACGTTTGGGAGGTTCCTGCCTTAATAGGGCATTGCGTTATTTCACTGGGACCATCTTCAAATGGGGTGCCCCTAAACAACAAAAAAAAACCAACTAGGGTTGTCTCGACACCAGACCTACAATATATTTATGAATACTTATTTTGAATACCGTTGCAGAATCCCGTGCCAATGCAGCGTGGTATCTTGCCCATCTTGAATGTTGTTAATCACAGTGACTTCCAAGGTGTCCCCCGCTTCCGCTTCAATTACTGGACCCGGGAATTGACCATTGATCCCCAAAATATTGTGCACCCACACCCCATCCGGAGTCCCGCTAAAATAGCTCACGCTAAAAGTGTACTGGACAACCTTGGAGTCTGCCAGAGCCAAGCCGGATAAAAGAAGGGCCGCTGCAAAGCTGCAAACAGGAAATTTCGTTTGGAAATGTCGTGCCATTTTAACTTTAGTTAAAGTGAGCAATTTATTTTGCAGAGAGGAAACTCCCGGAATAATGTGAAACGGCACCTCGTCTCACTGCCCTTTTATAGGAAGACTCTTTAAATTATTTTTTTAAATATCCGCTTAATATCACCATTATCTACTCCCGTAAGTAGGTAGATTTTAGATGATAGACACGTGCCGAATTTTTTTTCTAAAAAAAAATGCAAAAATGGAATTAAACCGAAAAGGAGAAACGGATTTCCACAGGAGGGCACAACTGCAAGGCTTACCGTCATTAAAATGCTAATTCTCGAAATGATGGCGTAAAGCGGGCAATCAATGTGCACAGGGTATTAACGCCCTACCTAAATCCAAGTGATGCTAATTATCAGGAACAATGCAATCCGACACGGGTATTTTTCGCTTTGACTTTATGCATCCCGTCCCGCCAAAAAGGGATCGTCCATTCAAAACGTTTGAAGCCAGGGGGCGACATGGGCGCGATATCTGGTTCGAGCGATGACATCAACCTTAAAGCGGCCATTAACTCCCTGTTTAAAAATCGCGACCCGTGGGGATATCCCCAAACAGTCAATTTTTCACACGTTATAAATGGACAGCCCCTTGCCTAACTCATGTGATGTGATTAAGAAAGGTTGTTTGTGTTATAAGCGCGGAAAAATGAATTACATTCGTTCTCGGAAATGCAATTTTATAGAAGACTTACCTTGATTCTTTGGGACCTGGCATTTACCCGAAACGGAATGACCCACTTAACATTTTACAACCATTAAAGATAAATGTTGATGTTGCAGCGGAACTGTTTCCCTGCAACCAATTAATTACACAACAGTAATCTAATCTACGGCTATATAATTATACCGCTACTTCCGAAAAGGGGATTTCTACTTTTACAATGCAATGATGACGTCCGTTAAAAATGGGCGGGGTATCGTCACGCTTCCTATATTGGGTAGGTTGATAGCTGTAAATATTGGTACATAGGCCCATATTGTCAATGCCTATATTGAATACATCTGCCAAAATGTTTCATTTTACCTGTGACGCTATCCACGAACAGTTTAACCTTTCCAATATTTGTCCCTGAAAAGCTGGCAGACAACAGGAAAATGTTAATCACGTTTCTTGGCGTGTGGCGTGTTCCATACCACTTATTGTGAAGAGCAAAAGAAAAAATATTTTTATACTTTGACATTTGACGTTTTAAAATATTTTCTTTAGGAAATCAAGTGAACTACGCGATGATCATACGATGCGCATTTCAACCTCTCGGCTCTCTGAAAAAATATGTTATACGATATTTCCCCGTTTATCTAGTTTCGCCTCTCTTACTATAAATCAGACAGAAAGCCGGATCGTCCTTTGGCGAGCTCCTTTCATCCGGACACTGTACTGGGCTCCCTTCTACCGAAAAAACAACAACGCACATTATCTTATCACCATCGTCTCGCTAGCAAACAAAAGCATTTTGCTGCGTAGCACAAAAAAAACACCAAAGGGAAGCTTTTTTGCTGGGCACAACATCCCACCACATTGGGCTCAACATGGACTCGTATCCATATTGGCAAACTTGTTCCTTCTTTCCCCAAAGCGAAGAGTCCGTTTTGCCTCTTCCTTGCCGAATCTCGTTGTGTCGATGTAACAACGACGACAGGGTCGATAACAAAGCAACAGTCCCATTGTATCTCCTCAACCCAAAATCCCACTTTTACTATCAAAATCAATTGTACTATCAACGCCCCAAAAAATTCTCTCCGTAAATAATAATCAATAACTCTCCACACATCACGTCTAGAATCTTAGACACACAGCAACTAATGCAAATGTAACCGAATTCTTTCGCGCGCGAAAATTCAAATTCAAAATGGCCCATGGTAAAACCAATAAATAAATGGGAAAATGCCACAATTTTTTTTTATTTTTATTATTTTTCTGCATTTTTTATTTTTCTCAAGTTCATGTCGTCTTACACAGTGTACGTTTAACAGTTTTTTGTTTATTTACTACCACTTCTTACAGTGGCGGAGATTTTTTTACAATCATTTTTAGATAAATGTATTATTCCTAGACAAAAAAAATCGACAAAGTAAAAGGTGATACCGTTTTCTTCTTTTTTGCTGCTTGAGAATGATAGCATTTTTTAAAATTGATTTAATTTCATGCGCATCGTTATCATCATATCAACTTTGAATCAGTTTAAACTCCACATTAGATATAGATGCATATATATATATATTTTTATATATATATATACAGGACACGTTGAGGGAGTCAAAAAAAATTACACACAATTTATTATTATTAATTAAACTACATTCCTATTCATACTTAACTCTCCCTATCGTAATAATTGTCATTGTCCTACCTACATGGTAGCTTACACAATTAAAACCTAATTTAGAATTACACAGTATTATTATTACTAGTAATTATTATTATTGTTATTGTTAATATTATTATTATTATTACAGGTTTTATAATAATTATAATTATTATTAACAAATACAAGTATCGTTTTAGTGAATACAAACAATCGTACCAGCAGTAAATCTAAGTTTCCTGACTTTTTCCCCGATTTTTGTAAACCATCATCGTGGTTCCATCAAATAATTAAAGACGAAACGTTTTTTAGTATTTTTTTAAATAAACGAGAGAGAGAGAGAGATAGAAAAAAAGGAACAACGGCTGCTTGCTGCTGAGTAATATTTTTAATTTAAGACATGCAGTAATTTTTTTAAATTTTGACGTGCTATTTTTAAATACAAAAAAAATCTCGCGTCTCCCGCTTCACCCAGTAAAAATCCTAGTTATTCTTTTAATTAAATTACCTGTAATAATGTCGTCAACGAAAAGAGAAATCGTCGTATTCTTTCTTTTTTTAAATTATTATTTTTATCTCCTGCGAGAGCGCGTCGTCGTCCGCGTGATAATTAAGTTGAAAAATTGAAATTAAATACATACACAGTTATACAACTCCACAAAGAACACAAAAAAAAAATCGCCCGAATATATTTTTTTCCACCGTAAAAAATAATAATAATAATAATAATAATAATAAGTTGTCTCCTTCTATTTTCTTTCGCAAAAAATTAGTCTCCAAGAAAAATTCACAGGATTTCGTTTCATGTAATCTTCACTTTGGAAACAGTACTTGTTGATTGCTGATAACAACGTTACTTAAATTCACTTTATAGAGAAACGACGACGACGACGTCGAATTTTAAAGAGTGTGTGTGTGTGTGTGTATTGTGTTCAGTGGTGGTATACATAAAAATCTACACAGAGGAATATCAACGGTTACCATTACTATTATTATTACAATTCTAATTATTAATCATACATAGTCAGTCCAATTGTTAGAGTTTAACGTAATATTAACGTCCAGTGGCCACACTTTCAAACAGATTACCCTTTAATTTTGTAATTAACATATTAAATCTGTGATAGTGATGATGATGATGCTGATGATGATGATGATTATGTGAGAGAAGTAGACTCGAAGTAATTTTTCTTTCTCGTCAGGGTCGAGGGGTTGTTTTCTCCCGAAAAAGTTAGTCCCTTCCGACGAAAATCTACCTACATTACTACAAGCACACAAATCCCACACTTTTAACTCTTTTACCACTCGTCACCACCTAAATATTTTCGCCCCCGCCGCCCCCTTTTCACTTTTCACCAGCGACGACGCACGTTCTATTCCTATCGTTCTAGTAGTAGCAGTAGTAGGAGTAGCAGTTTGTTTACATGATTTAATTTATTTAGCTTTAGCTTGCAACAATAAATACACAACAGAGAAACGTAGTTAATTATTATTACGACGAGAAAAAATGGGCATATTTATTTTAAGTGCATTTATTATAAAAGGCACTCTACGTTCTATGGAAATAATTAAGGCGATATTACATGGAGCAATAAACGGTGTGGATAAGCCCAAGAAGTGCTTATCTCTGTCTGGCTTATCTCTACACACACAGTTCCTCTGTCTCTGTCTACCATACTAGACCACCACGCTAAAAAAAATTACTTAAGGGGACCTCCACAACGAAATGGTGCCTGGGGGATATTTTTTCTTGTAATTTAATTTTACCACTTAGCGGTTATCATCATTCTTAGTGCTAGTTACGTAATAAAGAATCACGTTGATTGTATCACGGTCACCAGGAAGATAAAACGAGGGCACGGAAAGGGGAACATTTTTTGAGAAAAAAGAAAATCACAAACGAGTAAAAAACTGGAAAAGGGGGTCTTCGCTTGGGGGAGAGGAGTGTCTTCTCGTCGGGGTTATGTACAGTCCGGTCCTGGCAGGTTTTTTTCTTCGATGTCGTTTTAAAGTTGGTTGCTCGCCTAATTGTAAGTTGCTCAATGTTATTCAAGTGGGTTTAAGCCACAATTTTTTAAAATTTTATAATTTACAGGCACAAACTGAAAATGTCGACGGTTACGCGCTGCTGCCCTCTAGCATAATCATTATAGGAGGAGAATTGAGGATGGCTTAGAAGTAAATTATAAATCAACTGGCCGCTGTGGGGGCCGCCCCGGCAGTATTAGCGGCGGGGCTGTTTCCTCCGGCGGCGGCGGCAGCCGCGGCGCGCCCACTGCGCAACATCATTTTTTCCTTGCGAAGTCGCAGGTTCTCTTTGAGGAGCTCCATTTTTTGACGGAGCTGCTCATTTTCCCGCTCCCTGTTCCCGGCGGAGCAGCCTTGTTCCGTGGAGGTGCCCCCGGGAGAAGATCCGGAATTGCGGCAGTGATGATATTGATGGTCGGTGTCGGCGCAAGAACAGCCAGAATTACAGCAGGGGGAAGAAGGATTCCAATACTCGGAGGAACCCCCGCCGGTGCTGCCAGACCCCCGGGTGGATGATGAGAGGCTGGAAAAGGGGGGAGCGAAACGAGACCGTTTCATGGTAGGATCCGAAGATGTGGAGGTGGAAGTGGAAGAAGTTCCACTACCCTCCCCCTTTTTGTGGTGATGGCTGTGATGGTGATGGTTTTGATGATGTTCCGGTTGTCGGCGACGAAGTTGACGTCGTTTATTGTGTAAATCGGTAGATAGAGACGAGCCTGGAGAAACGGGGGAGGTGGTGGTTGTCCCCCCGGTGCTACTGCCAGTGCTTATGTGAGTACACTTGGAGGGGTCCATGCCCCCTGGTTCGTAATGGAGTCGTCGTCCTCCTTGATCACATGACTGGAGAGCTTTTTCAGGGTGTTGGACAAGTTTCGGGAGGCTTCCGCCAACGTGTTCAATCTGTCATGCTCGTACGTCGTACTACTGGAGGTGGACGACGTGGAAGCAGAAGTAGATGTGGTGGAAGATGCGGCAGTGGCCGTTGACGGAGAAGGTACCGACGTGCTCGGGGATGGAGGGTTGGTAGTAGTGGTGGTGGTAGTGCTGGTAGCGGACGAGGATGAAGGTCTTTGACGAGGCGGCTGTTGACTGGAAGTAGCGGAAGATGTTTCTGTAGAAGGGCGATTAGTCGCTGTTGAAGCGGATGCGGGTGTACTAGTTGTGGTCGCTGTTGAGGTAGACGTTGAAGGTACTGCGGTGGACGAAGAGGATGTGGATGAGGAGGTTGTGGAGGACGAGGAGCCTTTGGATCCCTTGGATAGTTGCAGTTGTATAAGCATGACGTGGTCACCCAGTCTCATGGTCAGGTTTAAAGGGGACTTGCCACTGAGAAAGTCTCCTACTTGTGTTTCATTCAGTCCTTCCAGTGCCTCCAGTACAGATTGCTCAGGTCGTTGTGTCTGCAAAGGTCAATTAGAATAAAAAATTACATTCTGGCTCATCTTAACCGATTACCCCACGGAAACATTCTAGCAGCAGTAACTAACGACTTTTTTCTCATTTCAATTCTAAATTCCTCATGAGAAACTATTTTGTTCTCATGGAGGTGGTGTGATATCACATATGATGATACCAGTGACGGTTTAAAACATGAACAAAAAATTGTAAAATTCTCCACCATATTGCCAGCATGCATACTCCTACCTATGGCAAACTGATACCGAGTATTATCATTCCCGTGGAAACAAATTATAACGTAACGTACAAGATACGTGTAGTGTAGAGACGAAGACTGAAGCTAACTGTCGTAAATAATTTTACGGTTAAGGAAGTACTAAAATTTTCATGCTTTAAAGAATAATGCCCTTGTGATACTTCCCATACTAAATGTAAAAAATAGCATGGGCTCGTAACTCTTCAATTTTCAGGGTGGGGAATCATTGCACCGTTGGATTCAGGTGTACATCTGCAGTTTTTACAATTATTATTGTAACTCGCTAGTAGGAGAATAGGAGGGTTTTACTTGTTGAAATTCTCAAGTAACTTGAAAAGCGTACTGCGTCTCAGAATTGTGACCGGGGGTAGCCACAACTGTCGACAAACATTAAAAATGCTTGGATTTGTTGTGAAATATCTTACGAGAAGGCCAGTTTCCACGGAGGGCACCAAGGAAACTCTGCTACCGTCAGCTAATCCATAGTCTCGAATTCTCTTGCTACCTTCTAATAATCTATAAAATGCACCAAACGAAAGGTCGATTTCAGTTAAAATTAAACATTATTAAACTGTAATTAAGGTTGTATGTGAAATTGAGTGGAATGGTGTCTGCTTACCTATCCCTATGTAAAAGGCAGATATGCTCCTTCCCCACCTTCAACTTTTTCCCAATTGCCTTTTTGAGCCCCTCAATGGACTCATTAGGGTCTATGACGAACGTAAAGCTGCCCCCGGTGGTAGGCGCTATTTCTAACTCCACCTTTTTCGTCTGTGGTTGTGCGGTGCTGCTATGACTGTTACTAGTACTGCTGTGATGTTGTTGTTGTCCCACAGGGGATCCCAGATTTGTCCCCGTGGGAGAGGCTACACCTGAGGTCGCTGTGGAGGAGGATGCTGTCCCTGAGGTAGCGGCAGTACTTAGCAAACTCTGGATGGATGTTCGGCCCTCCTGAGGGTGATGATGGTGGTGACGATGCAGGAGGTTTGTGGTGGTTCCCAGGAGTCCTCCACTTCCACTACTGGACACCCCACTGCCACTCCCCATGACGGTGGTAGAAGGTGTGCCCACCATCGTTGGAGTAGACCGTATAAGACTCCCACCCGTCACCTCCATTGGACTGGTACCTGCTTCGTCTATAGCGGTACCACTAACGTCTTCACTCCCTCCCAGGGTGGCAGACGTGGGGGTGCACGGAGACTCTTCCATAAGCTGATGGTGAGGTGCTCCTAAGGAGGGTGGAGGTGTACCTGGAGTGGCTGGTTGGTCCATGGGACTGTTCATTCCGGACGTACTAGTACCACTAACCGAACCGTTCGTATCATCCGGGGGTCCACTACTTCTGTGGGTGGACGAGGAAGACTGAGGGGCTCCTAAGAGCTGCAAGGGTTCCGCTCCAGTACTACCCGTGGGGGTAGCTGTGGTGGTGGCAGCGGCGCCTCCAGAGCCGGAAAGGGGGTGTTCTCCTTCCATGCTCACAAACAACTAACACTACTAATTAGCAAATTAGCAAGTCCCACCCCACACGCCCACTATCAAACTATCGTTGAAACTCTCCAACTGTTCCGTACCCCCTTGTACTAATTATAATTTACTTCGTATTTTAGTGAAGCTAAAGCAAAGTTTATTTTCACCACCACAGACGATAGGAGCAAATTACTGTGAGTGGTGGCTCCTTCAAAGGTACAGTCAAATATCAGTAATTAAAGTGTCCTTAAGAAAAACTCGTCGCTCTATCAGCTGCTTCTTCACTGTTTCATTGTGTCCCCCGTGGGGATAGGTGTGTCCTGCAAAATCATAAACAATTATTTATTAACATCCCAATTTCATTGAACCACCACATTAATTATCAACAACATAACACCGCAATTTTATTTCCACCACCCCGGAAGGATCGGTTATCTTTTATCCTCCTAAACAAATCCAACCGTTCCACCGCTCTGAGAGCACACCATAATCTTAATGCGCAATCCCCTCAAAACTGATTTATTATAATGCAACTCCTACTTTGTACTTCTTGATCTACTTAATTTAAATCTACCCACCCATTACTTAATAGTCAACTATATTATCTCTCTCCATTAATTCAACATCTTCTAACCTAAAAACTGTTCGGTGTCCTAGTGAACTTGAACACTTTCGTATTTTCCCATCTTACTCCCCTCCCGTTCCCGTCATCGCTCCAGAAATATTTTCCCCCAGAATAAAATTTTAACTACACACCGCTAAAATAAAACTAACTACTCCCGTAAGTCGTTTCGCCTTTAAAACACTGCAAAATCCTTATTTTTTTTAATTCCTAAAAAAGATGGTGGTGGTAGTCGTCGTCGTCGTCGTCGTACTGCTTGGTTTCGTTTCCTCACTCTTCTGCCTGCCTGCTGCAATACTGTTAAAACATGACGATCGAGATGATGATGATGATGATGACGACGATGATGATGATGATGTGCTCTACTTGACTTTAACTAGTTATTCATTCACAACAACATCATCATCATCATCATCATCCTTCTTATTTTACCATTTTTACCTCGATAACATTACGTTACCCCCGACACGAGAGCGTCAACAGTACATCCCTATTAAAACGCCACGGATACTAACCGCACACACACACACAAACAGCCACACTCTCAACGAGATAATCCTCAACACAGGAGATAATGCCATTTTTTTACTACCTTCAATCTCCTTAACGTTGCAGCGTCCCCAGCTCTAAATATATAACGAGGATCCAAGACAACTAACTACAAAATGTGCTTCTTTAACTAACAAACTTACTGCTGCAGCAGCTACGCTCCGCAAAAAAAAACGCGAGAGTGCGTGTGTACGATCTGCTGATGATGAGGATCAGGTGCCGAGGAGTGTAGTTTTTTACTGGTTTTGTGTGTGGCGTAGAGAATAAACAAGAAAATGTGTGCGTAAGACAGACACGACTAAAATATATTAAAAAATATAAAAAAAAAGAAAGAGAGATACCTCCTCTCTGAAAGCTTTCTTCTCCTCATTCAGGTTACTTAACAAACTAGCAGCACATTAAAAACTTGTTGCCAAACCAAAATGTAAGGGAGGTGGGGGTTGTTTGTACAATAGGAGCAGTGCAGTGCAGTAGTGGTGGTACTACTAGTAATGCATGTTTTTTTAAATAATGAACAGACCTTATGTGTGTAATACTGTATACACACAGCTGAAATGATTAATAGGGAGAAGGCAAGAGAAAAAAACAGGTAGGGGGATACCACTACCAAAGCGAGAGATAATTAGAATAATAAATAAATAATAATAATAATAATAATAATAATAATCTTTTAATACCATTTAAAGGATATAGCTCGAACCCTCGCCTGTTATAACAAGAGGAGCTGTTCATTGAGGGCCGACACCAAATCCAGTAATCGCACAGGTGCGCTGCTCCGGGGTTAAAACATTTTTTTTATACGAAACGCTGATGGTGAAGGAACGCTGGGTTAAAATTAACTGGGTACATGGTATGGGCATGTACAGCAGCGTTGAATAATTTGAAAATAGGCAGGATGGATGGTGATTGTACAATCAATGTAGAGAGAGAGAGAGAGAGAGTAGTCGTAGAGTCGTCGTCGCTGATGATGATGATGGCGATGATGTAGTAATACAACGGAGGGTTTAATTGTACAGTTAATATTAGAAATGTAGAACACAGAGGAGAATGGGATTTGAGAGGAGGTGGTAGGTGGTAAAAGAGGAGGAGGTGGCGAGACTATGCTGCTGCTGCTGCTGATGATGATGACGACGACGAGGATGATGTGATGAGGATCTCTGAAGCAAAGAAGAAAAGAGAAAAACAGCTTTTGATTAGGAGGAGGGTGATGATGATGATGATGATGATGGTGAAGTAAGTGGTAGGAAAGCAAGGGAGAGTATATATGGTATTTGTGTGAAGCATTGCAGTTTGCAGTGTAGGATAAAGGATGGCGTATTTTTTTTTGGGTAAAAATGTGCCCAAGAAGAAGTAAGTGTATTAGGAAGGAGAAGCGAGAAGAGGAAAATGTGTGTGCGTAGAAGGAAAAAAATGTTGGAAGTATGGAGAGGATGCGAGGGGATGAGAGAGAGAGAGAGATAGTGTGTCTGTGTGTGTGGGGTAGGATATGGGATGAGGTTGAGGGCATATACGAATACGAGGAATAGAGAGAAAAATCTGTTGTGTTGTGTGGAGTAGACCGTGTTGTCTGCAGGTTATTCTGAGAAGAGTGTGTGGTGGTGTGGGAAGAATGGGATGAGGAGGAGGAGGAGGAAGACGAATGGTGTATAAATGGGGTATGGTTTTATAGTGAGGAGGCATAGGAGTTATGGTTGGGATAGTTTTCAGATAGAAAAGTTGAGTAGTCACCACTTTTACGGGGTAAATAGGGGGAAAATGGGGTTTTATGGGGGTGGGGAGGAAGTCTGTAGGACCGGCCTTGTCCAGCCGGCCGGGGGGACGGCAGGGAGGAAAAGGGAGAAGACAGTTGAAAGGGAGAGGAAAGGTGAAATGGATAGGGAGGGGATTTAAAATAAGTTTTTGGTGTCGTGGGGAAGGACAGGAGCTAATAATATCCCAAAATAACATAAAGGTACAAAAGTTTCGTAGAGCTCCATTTCGGGTACAGTTTACTAGACAACATGGTTTTCCGTGTGTAACCTTTATCATTTATGTCCAACCACAAATCGACAAAGTGAAAGGGATGAATTTTTTGTCCACACTCTTCACTAGCATTATGCGAACCGAACCCATTTGAGAACATATGCTATTTATAATATTTTATTTATAATAGGGATATTTGTAGCAATTAGAATTTTGAAATCGACATGGTTTAAATGGTCTAACATTGTTTTCATTGATCAACAAAATACGATGCTATTTATAATTTTAAAATCGAGATGGACAGTAGATTTTACCATTCAGTCACGCAAAACCGCAGTAGAATCGTATTAACAATTGCATATATATTGTATAAATGCAACAATAAGTTTTGCAGCTTAGCGCCACCTTTATACCAAATTTCATCATGCACTTAGACTGATGAAACATTGCAGTTTGCACAATACAAGGAGAAAAGCTTAAAAAACTTGTGGTAGCTTTATCGATGCCCATGTGTATGTGTCTACGTGTAGCTGTAGATATGCCACGATGCTTACACTATATATGTAGCTGTTTTATGTTCCTTTGTACATGTATACACGGTATATGGTGACATTCATAGTTAATGTTACATTAAATCAAGACAATATATTATGATGATGCCTTGTCATGTCCTGTTGTTACGATTTGCTTTGTGCGCACGTATTTGACTAGTGACCACCCCTAACAAAGAGGAACAGCCCCTATGGAATTTACTGTAGAACAGGTATCACCTCAGAAATGCATACTGTTGACTATCGTATATATTTTGAGAATACCAAGTGGAAGTATTAGTGGTCTGGTGTTCCTCTTCTCACTCCACTTGACTTTATACACAACGCACCGCACACGAACGGGCTACCTCAGATTACATTTTACACTGCACTCTTTCCTTATTCCCTATTGCACTCGTGTAAAAATCGTAAGAAGAAATCGAGAAGACAGAAACCGTTGTTGTTTGTTGACTGAGCATACGACGGCATCACCATTTCATTTAGGTAGGTCTGAAAAATAGCCTTATAATTCCATACAAGATTGCTATAAAGTCTTGGTGGTTTTTGGATATATGGTGTGAACACTGAGCAATACAGTGTGATGTCCGGATACAAATTTAGGGGGCCGTCTATAATTATAAATGACTACTTACCTGCAAATTATATCAACGTTTCTGTTACTGGGAACTTGGATGCTTGCTGACGTTGGAGAAATTTGGAGACCTTTGTAACCGTTGAGTAGTAATGTTTCTCGGAAAACGTTTTCTATGAACAAACGTTTAAAGTTGTTTGTCACTTATACAACTTGTACATATTACTGTGTGTACAAGAATTGTAATGGATGTATTGATGAGTTGAACAAGAATCGTATTGTAAATTGGCTTGGGTGTACTCTTAATATCGGTACCCTTTTTGGAAGGAGAGTATATAAATGGTTTACTGTTGCCATTAGAGGATTTTAATCCACATGTGAGAAAATCTATTTATGGGGATTTTGAAGGTTTTTGTTGTATGTCCGTTTAATTTTGATCCAATATTGTTTCTGCGTACTCGATGATAAGGAGACAAATGTAAGGGTTTACACCTCACCTGTGTTTACGGATGAAGTTATAATTAGTTTAAAAGGTTGCCGCAATTAAGGCGATTTGCCTTAGAGTTATTTATGACTTGTATGAATGGAAACTTACAGTGCAATAAATAGTCGATGTATTTTGGGAATATTTGAGAAATTGCTACTACAAAGATACATGTGGTAGTCAAATTTAGCAATCAAAATGTTGTTAATGCAAATATTTCATAATGACATTAAATTTTAAGGGGAAATTACATGTGACTTACATTTCGGCAAATAAACTGCTAATTTAACATTATTAATAAAAAAATCAGGTAGAGCAGAATTTTGGATTGTACGACATTAAAATTGTTTGAGAAGTTTGTTTAATATTAATGTAGTAGCTGAGAGTTTGCACTAAAATATGTTGTAAGGCACGAAATTTCAGAAAATATGTACTTGTTAATTGTAGTTTCATATATCTACTAAGTTGTCATGTTCCCCAACAGTATTTCAATCACTGTTTGTTGTTCCAGTGCTCAAGTGCGTTTTTCCTTTTTTTTCATTCGTATAGAATGTGATTGCTGAAAGCATCAACTTTATCAGAATGCACTTTATAATAAAAATAAAAATATCAACGTTTCATCTGAATCCACATCATCGCATCGTACAGTACACGACGCCGTGTGCTTCGTTTGTGTCTATTTATCCAAGTAAAGAACGGTGGTGTATTTGTGGCAGCATTTCAGTACAGCTCCTTTCGGCACAAGCAACCGGCAAAAAGAAGCAACTAAGACGCTTTTCACTGTCCTCTCCAAACGCTCTCAGAGAGCTTTCAACTTGCGAGCTCTTTTGGACTTCAACTTGTTAGGATTTTGAACACGAGAAAATCTTCCCTTGTTTCTTTCTTTGAAGGTGCGCCTTTTGTTGAGTACAATATCCATGCACGTATAGCTATAGAAAACGCTGTGCCCAATATTTCAACTGTCTTAACGATATGTTATGCTTGCTTATGAGTTGTTTCAATTGTGTATGAAGTATATAACATGCTTAAAAACAACGGTTAACTGAATTTTGTTTTTGGGTGTTCTTGTTTGCTTTAACTTCTATACTTGTATACAATGTATGTACTGTTAAATATGATAATCTAACATTCTTCGTAGCATGATAACATTATAAAATGATTTTAAATAGGATTTAGAATGTAACTGTAGTTATATGCATCTACACTTATTTTTAACAACTATGAACTTGCATCAGTGATCAACAATGCCTAAGTTCAATTATTTTATTAGAATTCGCAGTAATATAAATGACATTAGTAAGAATTTTGAAAACGTATTGTAATTGCATTCAGAAAGTAAAATTTTGAGCCCGACTATTTTGATAAAAAGTTGTATTTTATTGCGATTTCAACTTGGAAACTTAACTTTTGGGTGACAACTTTAAATATATAAATATTATGAAAGGTCTATAACTAGAAAGTATTGTATTATAGACAAAATATTCGTTGCAAAATATGCATTCATTTAAAGCAGTATTTTTTAACAACACAGTACTGATATATTAACAGTTTAAGCTTATGAAAATATTGCATTGAACAATATTATGGAATGTTATTAATTTATTTTACTACATTACAATGCTGACATTGTCTCATTTTCGATAGTATTTGTTGAATTTTTGTTTTTGACAAAAAATTGTATTTGCAAGCATTGGAACTTTGAAATATACGGAACGGCATGTGTTTAGCAAAGTAAAATATTTATAGAAACATTTATTGCATTACAGACTCAATGTCTAGATATTTTAAATTAATGCATATATATTAAATGATTGAATAAATTTGCTACCATGTAATTAAAATATTGCGTTTCTAATACAGAAGATTTCTCGTCAAGATATTATGCCGGTGCGGGTGGTAGTTGTGGTAATAGTTAGTGCCGCAACCTAACTGAAACTCCACCACAGAACGGACCATACAATCGGCTACTGTACTATTGCAAAGCTTCCTTTTATATTGGTAATACTAACAACACAGAGATGGCGATAGAATACATTAAATCTTTTTTATAGCTAGCTACTTTCTCGACTTACATGGCAATCAATTTCTATTTAAAGTATGCATTGCATACTTATTACAGCAATAACATAGCCATCATGATTAGATATGACTAGCAGTTATAGCATACAGTATGTTTAAAAAATTTGTCTATTTTGAAAGCTAATAAATTAAAAAAATAATACAAATGCATGGCATTCGAAGGATGTGTGTTTGACACATTAAAATGTTATTTTCTAAGGTTGTGCAAACTGAGTGTCTACAAATAATATAATGGTTTAGGAAAAGCTGTAATAACGTAAAGAATGCTTTCTTTAATTTATTACATGTCGGTTACAGTCTTTTAATAAATCGTGTG
>JAHZNE010004902.1:0-23754 GCA_027744055.1 Callyntrura sp. NNG-2020
GATTAGAGATTATTTTATTAAATAAATTTTTGGAAGATTATTAGATTAGAGATTAACTAATCTCTAATCTGATTACCGTGATTAGATTGACTAATCTAAGATTACCGATCCCTGATGACGACTTTAAATGATGCGTGTACTAAATAGGGACAAGCCCATAATGCTCGTTATGAATGCATTATGCTGAAGCCGGTATAATAGCACTTTACTTTTTTTCTGTTTTTTGTCACTCGTTTAAATACTATATTGTAATTGAAAGCAGTAAATGATATCGTTGTTAGACTTGTCAAATTCTAGTCATGATTCATGATCTAAAGCTCACAATGTCAAGTCAGGAAAAGACTGAGGAGGTGCAAATTCACGAAAACATTGATTGAAGTGCGAAATGAGTACATAGGTACGTATACTTTTTTGGATAAATTATGTGCAAACTTAACAATATTTGATTTATTATTTAAGATTACTTAAGTTATGTAAGAGCACTTTGAAAGGGTTAAGATAAAAGGAACACAACAACCGTGCGTCTTTCGTGAATCCTTACACGTACGTCACTCTTTGACGATTTGATGCGTTTTTTTCTCATTTTGTAGGATTCACTGCCGGTTTTCTCAACTTACCTACAAAGATAAAAGAACTTTGTACCAACTATTTGTACGAGAAGACGATAAAGAGTAATTTAAGTTTTATGTAAATACTCTCATAACATAACTTACAAGAGTACTTCAATTATAGTGGTGCGTTATCTATCACCGATACACGACGATGATAATATGAGTAATATCCAATTTTCCTAAGTGCAAAATGGTATGGTATACACGCCGCGGCAGCAGCGATTGTCAACAGATCATGGGGTTTTTTTACTCCTTTTTGTTTTAAATGTGTTCGAAACGATGAAGTATTTATATGTACACACGTAGTAATCACTGACAAGAGCTTTGTAGAGAGTGGTGGTAGTAAAATGATAATGACGACTCAATAACTTACTTGTTGTCTTCTTCGGACCTGAGTGGCAAAGAAGATAAGCAGGATGTATGTATGATTTTTTACAGAAAAATAAAAAGATCATGACAAAGATGAAATGTTGAAGAAAGGATAATGACGTGTAAAAAATTGTAGACAGCTCATTTCTCACTGTAAGAATCACTTTGTTCACACTGGCACGACATATACACACAGGGAAGTTTTTGGACACCCTTTAGATGCAATTGCAGTTTTAATAGGGATAGGCTAGGCTCTTCTACTTTCCTTATCGTCTTTGTATGAAACAAAATATTGAAATCCGAATGGCACGGAAGAAAATAAAGGAGTCATCATCAAGCTTTCAGTCGTTCTGACAGTTACATTTCAGAAACATAGAAAACGTGTTTTCGCTCGCGGATCCAATATTTTCCGTGAGTAATTTATGTCAGCTGGAAATCGCAAAGTTCCTTTGGATAATAATAATGTACATACTCACGGGTATTATTACATCAATGTTCGGAATGTATTATATCGGTACCTTCTAACTTGCTAATGAAAAAGCAGATAAGCATTTTTCTTCAACCCTTACATGTCAGCACTATTACTTACGTCTGGTTCATTGTTCATTACATCAGTGCATTACATGGGTTTTCCTTTGCTTGCACGGCATTTCTAAGAAAGGAACGGCGTGCCAAAATACATATGTATCAACTGGATAAAGTCAATTGGGCTGGTGATCTATCAAAAGTGATATTGGCCCAAAAATTATGAGTGTTACTCTTAAAACATTTTCCATGTAGAACTTAACTTTTCGTCTTGTCATTATTTTTGAATCACACTTGCAATGTAACTTTATCTGAGGGCTCATTTTACACAAGCTGCTTATTTGTAAATCAGGTAAAATGAATCGGTCGACGATAACAAAGGAAAAGCGATTGAAAGTAGTTCTCGCAGCTAATGCTTAAAACTTTTTACTTTGCACACCTCCCAAAAAAAATTCTAAAAACTCCGTGCCACGTACGTATTCCTTTCGCACTAAATTATGTATCGTTTGACTTTGATGTTGTGTTGTTCTTCACGATGATGATAACAAGTAAGAACAACAACTACCGGCCCCACGTAAAGTAAGATGGGGCTTGAATGCTTAAATCTTTAATAAGCTAATTTTCAAGTGAAAAATACGAAGGCCAAACCAAAGACATCGTCGGGTTAAGTCGTACCGATATTGAAAGTGCAATTATCTTAAAATATATAGCCGACAATCAAAAGCGTACCTGGTAAAAAATGTATCCCTACTTTACATCTTTTGAGTTTTTTTTCGCACAGGATGACGCGTTTACCTTATACTGCTTTATATCAGTAACATAAAACATTCAATGTCAAATATGGAGTATCCAAAAAGTGCGACTGTGAAGTGAGTTCGGGTGAATCTGAATTTTTATTCTTCAAATCTAAACTCGATCAAAAACATCAAATCAGCAAAATTGCATGTACTTCAGAGCATCAAACAAAAAAGGGAAATATATGTCTTGCATTACTGCGAACATTACAAAGCGCAATAATAAAAAACGCTGTCGGTTTCAGTAAAAAAAATGTAATCTCAATAAAAAGGCATTTGACCATATTGAGGATAAAACAGGATTAAAACTATAGCCGCCACGCCACCAGTGCAAGTAGTGTAGGATGGAATTGGATTAAACTTTATGGTGGTATGATTCACGACGATAGGCACACATGTGTTCAACGTTACATAAAATCCATACAGCATCATTACATCACCTTCATGCAACTTATAAACTAATTTAGTACAGACAGAGAAGCCAAAAGAGACTTTTCATAAAACTATTTACTTCTTTCTTTTTTTCTAAGTGAAGCAATTTGACATGGTTTTAAGATGAATCAGTACAAAAGACACATAATCGTATATATATGATAATAAGGTCTCTTTTTAAGGGTTACTTTAGACTTTAGATTGTTATTTATTAAGTTTTGACACTGTGTGTTCTATTGTCATTAAAAAGACGCATAACTCGGTATTGTCAGAGTGGCAAAATATGAATGTGCACAGTGACTTTTGACGTGACATTCCAATGGCGCGCAATCTGACATTCCCAGTGAAATATAAAGTAGCAATTCACCTTTGTGGTTTTAAAGCCGTGTGGTTGTGCAATCCACCTATAATAGAGTCAGAGAGAAAAGGGTACAAATAGGTTAGGATTAGTATTTTATCAAAGTTTATGCCTTTTTGTTTTGACTTTTATAACGACAGAAATGAGTTAGGCTATTAAACAATGAAGAAGAATGCTCTAAATGTGAAGGAGCATCTTCATTCAGAGAGGGAGAACGCAATTTGGAATTTGGAGTCCTTGACAGTCAACGTCAAGACCATGTACGCTTGTATTTACACAAGTTTCTCGCTACGTACAATAGGCACGTGATGTAGTAAAATTAGTCGACAAGACAAAATCATTTCAAATTGCACATTTCTTGCCATTTGCCATGATTCCATTGTTGAAAATTTATGCTTTGAACCTACAGCCTAGAAAATAAGACTGCAAATCATGATTCTTAAGTATTTAGGCATATGTGATAAATATGCATAGTTTGTCACATGCAGATAAAGGCTTATATACGACCGAATCACTGATTAATAAATTGATTTTGATCATAACAGCACGTGTATGCACATTTGTACATCTTGTAGTTTAAAGTTGTAATCATCCCTGACGTACACATGAGACAATGATAAAATTTATACACGCAGATGCAGAATCGAGGTATAAATATATAATTTTTCTATTCAAACGTCGCTTTTTGATTATGCGTGTGATGCAAAAAAAAGTTAATAGATTAAATTTTCCCGCATGTTGGCCTGCCTCAACAATAAAAGTTATTTGGGATTTGGGAAAGCACATCATTCGTAATCTGATACGATAAAATGGACACCCTTTTGTAGTTGTTGTAATAATGCAGTAATAATCGGCGAAGATAATCTTTGCGGATAAACAAAGGGGTAAGTGTTGTTGATTTGATTCGCGTGTCTTTTATTCGCCTATTCGCTGTTGTTAATTCTGTGGTCAAAAGAAGATTACTGGGCTGCGGCTGTATAATATGTGAGTGTGTACAACGTGTACATTGATATCTATTATATTATGAGCCTATGGGCAGAGTACGAACTGTACGACATTCGGGGATGCTAATTACACTTATGTACTAAAATGGACAATAGGAAATGGAAACAAAGTCACAAGTTGCTGTTTACTTTTCCTCGAACGAAAAAAAAACAGCACACAACCAAAGCACACACAGGGATGTGGTATGTGGTAAAGCTTTAATGCTTTTAGGTATATTAGGTTTCACAAAAACAATTCATATTTTTTCGTTCTCTCTCTCTCTGTCTGTCTCTCTCTCTCTCTCTTTACGTCAAAGATGACTAGACATGATCATTCGACAAACGAAATGTAAGCGAGAGCAAGGATATCAGCATAACTTGCGAACATACCGCTTCACTCCATCGGTCAATACTCAATACTGAAAATATTAGCAAAAAACCATTACAAAAAAGCAAACTCATAAAATGAAAATGCTTTATAAGTTCATTCACAAAGTTCACTCCACGTGGTGGTAACTAACAGTTAGTAGGTATCAGTATATGCCCATTATATAAGTGCATTGCAAAGAGCTAGCCCAGTTAGATTAGAATAACGCAATAATAACAGATTTCTTTTGTTATCCATCTGTTCCTCGTCCTCATAACTAACTTTGCTTGACATCGAATTACGTAAGTATTATGTATGTGCAGTTGTTTGGCAGTCACAAAACTACTAATAAATAATTTTGTAATAATAATAATAAACAAATCCTTTTTCGTTTTATTTACACGTTGGCGTAGTTGATGCCAATCATGTTTTTGTCTTTTGGATATTATTTTAAAATCAAGGGAGAATTGACTGTGGATTTGGACTGTGCAAGTCTTCTGTGCTTTTGAGCAGTTTTTCGGATGGTCTTTAAAAAGACCATTAATGTACATAATAGGAAGATATGCATGATCCAAGTATAAGTAAAACAGGTATAAAATATTATATTATGTTAGTATTGTTTCTCTGAATGTATTCTGTATACTGATGGTGAGCTGCATGTGCATCTCTGAATTTTTCCAACAAGACATCTGTCCAACTTTTGACGAAATGTACTTCCTCGGTTGCTGATGATTTTAAATCAGTAAAGGGATCGGACGGTAACAATGCTGACTGTTGGTCATTATTCCTGGCCTTATACCTGTCCATTTCTTATGAGCCACCATCTTTTGTTTTTGCTGACTATGCATTTTCATTTTATAAGGGTCGCTTATGTAATATATGAATAAGTATATTACATAACATTAATACACCAGTTAAAAATGAGAGTGCTGATAATAATGGAAATGCGGCGTTATTTTCATTTGTTGGCCGTGTTGATGATAAACAACCAAATAGCCAATTAGTAATTTTCGATGGATTGGATATTGGATGTTTACGCAGATGTTGTATGTTGTAAGTTGTCTCGTTGTGCAAGTATTTTGCAGAAATCGTTATTTATACTATTTTACCCAATAACTAAAGCATACCCACATAATGTTCTATGTAACAATGCAGAGCACCGTATTCAAAGGAGTCCTCATCCTCATTACAAATTTGATTTCTCAAACCCTTATTTTTGCTTTATGGTGTTGCAGATTCCATTATTCAGCGCTGACGAATGATTTATTGGATCAATCTTGCAAGAGGTTGGACGAACCAATTTCTTCCCCAATTACTTACGTTTATTACCCATTTTAAAAATATATAAACTCAGTTTGCCCTCAGGAAAAAAATGTCAAAAGCAGTTTTGTGTTGAACTGTTGAACCGTAACACAGGAAAAGATGACAGACATTATGTATGTAGTATGTAGCGTGTTAGTTAGCATTAAAGTAAGACAATCAATAGGAACGGACAATTAAGTGGTTTCTTTTTTAACATACACAACATGTTGGTATCTTTATGCTCATCATTGCGTTGAATTCTTGTGACGTTCCTTTCATGACAGTTCAAAAATTAATGAGATTTTTTAACGTAAGTAAGTGTTTTGAGTATCAATAAAAATCACTTTGCGTGAGTTTGCAAAAATTTTATTAACGAATTATGACTGAGTGATATGATCATTTTGACCTGACCTAAAGCGGAGAAAATTTTCCCAAAGGCGTAAATGGAATGAAACTGGCATTAATTGAAAGCCAAAGTGTTGAAAATATGACGCTCACGCGCGCCTGCCTTCCTTTTCTTACGAGCTCTTTTGCAAAAACCTATATGCGTTAACACATAAATTTGGCGATTGCATACTGCATGCATGTATATACCCATATACATCCACTTGCATAGATAATACCGTTACCGTTACATTGCATTTCTTATCTAGTTGTCGTCTTACTTTTCAAAGCGAAAATAGCTACACATATTTATCGTGGCGCCTGCGAGATGTTGGTAATGGCTATAGTTTTAAATGGCGACTTTACTCGTTTTGTCATTTATACCACTACCACCAACCCACCATCGCCTTTAATACGAGCATGCTCTACCCGATAATTATTGTCTTAGGGAAGTAACCAGTTGGCAATTAAAACTAGTCGTTTAGTCAAGGAGAAAAAAATGCTAAACATTGATGGCCATGCGCATGTTATAATATTGTAATTACAGCAGTGGGTAGTATTTATGTAACAATAATTGCCACGTTCACCTGACGTCGGTCGCGCACTTCTAAAATGCATCCGGCCGGCTTGGTATGGTGGTGGTATGCGTGTAGACAGTAACAATTAGCTTGTGCCAATTCACTCACTTTACACATTGTGTGTAATGTGACCGCTATAGTGGATTATTATAATGCAACCCGACGTAATAAAGACAAATCAAGCTTACTTGCACTTATTTGTAAGACTAATTCGTGTTAAATAGTTACCTACCTGGATTCGTTAAATGGTAAGTAAATTGCACACACACACACACACATCCCGGTGAACGTGCCTGCGTGCGATGAACGTGTGAGCTAATAGCAACACAAGATCGTAATTGCTAAAGAACATCTCTGCTGACATTATCGACCAGGTCGCTTTGGGCTAATCAACGAATAAATCGAAATGTCCGATACTGTATGTCTTTAATACTGGTCTGAATGAAAAATGAAATGACTCAGGTAAATTATCATGTCAACGCAAATCAAACAGTAGTAAAGTAGTTAGAAGCAGGCGTCCCCAACAATCTAAAAATATTTACCGCGCTGCGAAACCCCATCTTTTGTAACGTATCAGCCATCTGTATAATGCATGTCGTCAAAAGTGAACGGGGAAACAGGAACATATTGTTCTTGTGTACCCTTCCCTTTTATGTTTTTCCTCCGGTGATCAGCCACAAATTAGAAATTGAATGCCTCTTGATGTCCATCAATTTAGAGACTTTCATCATCGTTTTTATCACGTTCTTCGATCCAATTTGGTAAAAGAACTTTGTTCAATTCAAATCTGACAGAAGAAAACACCAGTTTTTGTGTGTAATGCTGATCACACAACGAACGTGTAATCAAAGCATTCATTCGATGTATTATATAGGTTACCGTTTGGGCATTGATTCATTCACCTGTCTATCTATTCCCTGACTGTTGTTGAGCTCTCTAGAAAAGATTTTCTAAAAAACATAAACTCAACGACTCTTCTAAAGGAAATCGAGAAGCACTGCTGCTGCCATTATTGGATTTATCTTGTCATGTTGCACGGTTTGAGAGTGACATTTTTTCAAATCTACAATTTCACTCTCTTGTGATCTAAGAGGATACCTCATCCCTCTCGATATATGTAAAACAGAAGAAATGGATAATGTAAAAACTTCTTTCTTTCCCTCTCCTTCTTTAGTTCCGTAGTGAAATGTGAAATCTGCTGACATGAAAAAAAAATGATTGAAATTTTCCAATATTGCACTTTTGATCCCTGTCAATAAAACAGGGGACATCACGACAGCAGGGAATAAACTAGGTGTGATATATCCTATAATGACTCTCCGTAACCATCCTATGGTAGGTACTGACGTAATTCTTCACAGCATCCCCGGACTTCTTTTTAGTACCATTTTAGATTTCAAGTCAAATACTCTAGAAAATGGGCGGGTGCACGTACATGCACCATGATTCCTTTTTTTCCTAAGATAAACTCCTGTTGTATCATCATCTTCCTTTTTGCTCTTCTTTATCACAATCATCATCATCTGGTTTCTAGCTTACTACCAAATTGTACTACATCATTGGCACATGCTATTTTTCTTTTTTTATTACGGCTTCATCATAAATAAATGTAATACACGTAATCTTACATGCATCAAAAATATTGTAATTGACATGAATGAAAGAGAAAATGATTTGTGTGTGTTGTTCTGCAGGAGAACAACAGTTGTAAAAAAGGTGTATTGTTACTACTACTCTGTTGTTCGTAAAACTGAAATGTGTACTCACGCATATTAAACACTTTAGTCATTGTAATTTGAAATAATAATGATAAGTTGTGTATTGCCTGTCACTACAACTGCACTGGCATGATTCTTCCACTGCTATGCTGCTCTGACTTTAATAGGCCGATGCATTTTTACAGAAGTGATGTTTCGATAAAAGGAATGTAGTTAGGAAGTACTTACGTAGTTACGTACGAAGAAGTTTTATATGTGATTGTGCATTACAACAATGAGGCTATTCACGAATAATTTATGGAGTCGATGAAATTCGAATCTGTTTTGTAGTATTGTTACTGGGTTATGCTACCCCACAAGCGGAAATGTTTTTGATGGGCTGGGTACATAATTTTCCCTTGTACATATATAATTCACTGCCAACTTTTTTTCGAATGTGCTCAACATTTTTCATATCAATAATGCGCATTGCTGACTCACAAAAGCAGGCGCCCATTTTTAACCTGTAATAATAATCATCGATTAAAATGTCGCATGCTGGTTGCGGTTGACCAATCGAAAATATAAGGCAGAGAGGCAAGCAGACTACACATTGAAAAAGACGCAATTTATTTTTACCTTTTCACTGCTTGAAAGGATGGTAAATACTAAAAAAAACATTCTTATGTGATAATAAATCATAACAGTGTTGGCATTTGGGAGTTGTGGGCATTGTGAGAATTGTAACGTGAAGATTTGCGTTAGAACAGGACTATTACGGAACTATATTGCACGTGATTATGATTACGAGGTTTCAAGATGATAAATTGTTTTGTTTGTCTAAACTTTCAACTATCTAAATGTTGGGTGAGAAAGACTTTTTCGTATCTGAGTAAACGTCTTGTCCACAATCCAAATAAAGATACCTTAATGAGAGTTACTGTAACAAATGATGCAAAGCACTCATTTAAATAACGCGACTAAAGAAACAAGCGCGTGGGTTGAGTTGTTACTCAAAGTATCATTTTTGATAATTTCCATGTTTCTGTGCTGTAGAATGTATTTCTGCATTTTAACCATACGATAACGCTCTCAGAAAGAATGCATCTTCGTATTTTTTGTGCATATGAGTATGTTTATGTTCTTTATAAAAGTACAACAGTTGGTTTGGTGGTCTCGCACACTGTCCATATCCGGAGGATTAATAATACTCCTTTCCTTGTGCTTTTTTCGAAAAAGATCCTTTTAAGGTACAACAAGTTGCGGCAGAAGATGCACAAAACTATGTGCCATTGCCACATCTCCATATCGTCATCGTCTGTGTACGATGTTCATTATCAAAGGATTTGTGTTTTTTTTGAGTTGAGGGAGGAGAAGCTTCATCATGAATAAAGAAGAGGGATGATGTCTAGCAAAAGACAACACGTTGAGTCAAGTTAAATGAAGAGCTGATTACGTAAACTGGATTCTTAATTATTATGCAAATTATTCATTGAATGGGTGTGAATCGCCAAATGTTGAAGACAAACCTAAATACGCTTTTATCATTCCTCTCAATGCGCTTTTCTTTGAAAGTGTTTTTGTAGCATGTAATTTGTGGCGCTTGCAATACATTTACAGGGGAAAAGAAGGTGAAATTAGGTGACACTGAAAAGATAGAAGTTAAGAGCAGTAGCATTTATGCAAATTAAAACAAAACATTCCTCCTCTTCAACTTCTTAAAAGTCGTCCCTAATGATTTCCACTTGTGAAAATATGCGTGAACTTTACTTCAATAGAGGGAACGACATCGGCAAATTGAAACGTCGTCTTACACGAGCTCCCTGGTCTTACATGTTATGAATAAGAACAATGGTCGTCGTGGTCCAAAAAGTGGCTATTGTTAATATTAAGATGCTATCAATAACGTCTGCTACTACAACTGTAAGATATATAATTGGAATGGTCGATTGCAAATGCATGAATTTATTTATATCGTCGTATGCAGTAAACTATGGAAAGCATAAAAAATAAAACAGTGTTTGGTTTTGTATTTCGACGAATCTGGTTGCCAGTTAAAGAACTGTTGAATTGTTGAAAGAATTGTTGAATGTTTACAAAATAAAATCTTATTATTTATACGTTTATCGGAGTAATCAATTCTGAAGATTATTGACATTGATTACGATCGAAGTGTAGTGGGTGTGCGAAATGAAAACATTTAATTTGAAATTGTATATAGGGTACTGCTCTAGGAAGATATTGTAAACGACACACTCACAAGTATGCTATGTGAGCTACAACGTAAGAAATGTTTTCTTTTGGTGTTGGTAATTTTTTGATACGTCGAATTGAGTTGAATGGCTCAGCTAATGGGATATACACTTTTACCACGGGGTCATTCATATAATATGGTACGACATAACGTCTCGTCAAGAATTGGATATGAAAATATTCATGTACTTTTACTGGAGAGACGTTGCAGGAAGCTTAACATTAACATACCATTCTTGTAATAATACAAGTGTTTTAATCTCATATGAATGTCCCTCGTGGCGATCGTAATCGTAACTGACCCAATGTAACGGCGTATTATAGCAGCCATGTCATTGTTGAATTCAACGCATCAAAATGCATACAACTGCACAATTCCAATGTTGCAGCTCACGGGCCTTACTTGTCAGTACAATTGCTGAGGCTGAGAACAAGCATCAAACACGAATTATTTGTGATGTGATAGTTTGATAATGAAGATTTTCTGCTAAACATTTATGGAGTTGTGTTGCATCTTGCATCATGTTCATATTATAAAAACGTGAACATAAAATATCCCTTGGCTTAGAGTTTAAAAGTATGTTCTATTATGCACGTTGGTGCATCTCTATTTGTCAGTCCTAGTACAACAGGCAAAAATTGTTAAAGGCGCAATAAATGTCTGAACTGTTTCTTCGTTAATCTTTATCATCACCACAAATAGAAAATCAAGGTCAGCATGGCATGAAATATGAACAGAAACTAGTTCATTATAAAAGAGTACATGTAGCATTTACTCGCAAATATGTTTGCATTTTTAAAACTGCCTATGAATAAATTTCCAGGTAGCCGGTAACCCGAGCCAAAAGTATAATTAAAAAAGTTAAAACACGAACTAAAGCTAAAGCCAATATTTACTATTGTAATACATAGAAAAATAAGGTACGTTGTTTAATCGTCACGAAAAATCCAAGTCATTCGAGTACCGAGAGTCTTGGTGTAAATTCCTTAAACCCAATATATGGGCGAAACGGGGTATACGTTGATAGGTAAAATGTTCATCTAGGAGTCTCATTAATAAGTTATTTTTTAGACTGACCAGACTAACCTGGGTCAACTTGGCATATTTTACAGACATGGAATAAAATATATTTTACACATACAGAGTAGTGTGGATGGACAGACGGCAACAATGTCCCAACAATAACAACAAGACAAGCAAACAAAGTGATAAGAAGATATCATGTTTCTGCTTGCGCTAACTAACAATAAAAACCAACCACAGAAGAACGAATAGGCGACAAGCGACAACCGAAAAGGTGTAACAAAACAAGATCAGGATCAACTACTTTTTTGCAATGGCTTCTGCTTTAAAACACCTTGTACTACTAAAATGGATAGATAGGCAGGATAGATATGGAAGTGGTTAGTGATGCGTTAAAACATGATTTACATATTATAAATTATTATTGACCGAAATAACATTAAATTTTCCCTGCTCCTGTTAGTCCTCTTGCAAAACATCAAATGGAACATTGTTTGTCCTAAATGAGTGCAGCATTTATTGCAGTGCTAGTACATGTTGCAAATAAGCTTATCGTCATTTCTCTCATCTTCTGAAGTACATGAAATGACAAGATAAAATCGAATTGAAGATTCATTCTTTTTATAGAGATGAGGATGAGATCAGCAAAGTGAATAATTAAATGAGAGTTGCCGATTCCAAGAAAGCATCATTTAATGATAGGAAAACACACGGCTAATCTTGACCATTTTTGTACTCTCTAACCTGTATACAGTCACAATGGGATTCAGTAATGTCTATGGTCTTTTACCATTTCTAAAGTTGCAATAATAAAAGAGTCTGGTATTTCAGTGTGCTTAACAAAAATTCACAATAATTAATTATTTGTTATTTTGTTATATAGATTAATCAAATTACAAAACCTGACAAACTGACAATTCACTCGAACAATTTCGGTGTAATTGTAGTTAGGTTTATATTTGTTTTGTCCAACAGTGTATAATGCAACCACCTACAGCCTACTTATTTTATATAATTTGAGAACAAGCTATGCCATCGTCTTTTGTTTTACACTTTAGGAGGGACCACGACAAAGGAATATGGACGTAGGCAACATGAAATCATGAATTAACTGTGTTCATGATGTACTTCCATAAAATTTGGTCGAAATAAATTCGAACAACATGTATTGTTTAAAGATTGGAAGGCAGTGTAACACGTATCATTTTTCAAGAACAAGGGACTCCCTGCCATATTAGGCCAGGAATCAATTTAGATTAGCCGTAGGTTTGATGCAACGTAAAGGAAAAATGGCTTCGCTTCTTATAAACCATCTTATTACCAAGCACATATAAATTGCAACTTTTGAAGTGATAACGAGAAAAGGACAAGGTCTCCATCTCCTCGTTTTGTTTTGCTGTCTGTGGTTATGAAATTACGAAATACGTCTTAATTGTTCTAGTAATAGTAATCTGCGTCGTTTGTCGTTGATAATAAGGCTATAGCAAACCTAACCTAGCGTTCTATATATACACACACATCTCGTCTGCTAAAAGATTCTAAGCAATCTACGATTACGAAGCTTGTGCAAGCAAATCAGACCTAGCCTGCGCCTGCGAGCTATGTTTCTACAAATTTTTAATTTTAATCGAAAAATTGCGTGATGGTTAGGTCATCTGTGTAACCTGGTTAAGCATGCGACCGCCATACTCACTTGAAACGATGACATCTGACACCACAGATAATTAAAAACGAATTGTTAAATCTAAGAAGAACACGAAAAATTTTCGTGCTGTCAGAGAGGTATTTAAGACGAAAATTGAGTAAAACTAATTGGGATTTGGGAACATGAAAGTTATGTGGTTTACCATAATATGATGGTCACAATTAAAAATCAGTAGCAGGATCATGATATAGTTATTGCTTCAAAATGTAGCCACAAGATAAGAGAACGGTGTGCACCTTTACTTGTCATCATTTTTTAGGTTACTGAATCATCATCCTCACGTTTCATGAGAGGGTGGACTGCCGGCAGTGGAGAAAAAAACATTGCATATTATATCACGGTTGAATGACATGGGGATGTTCCATTTGCTGCACAGCCTCAGGGTGGAACATCCTTCCACGTAGTAAATGCATTACATAACTTGACGCTACGCTTTAATTGTGCAGTAACACGAAAATATTTAAACTTTTTTCATACGCACACTTCTATTTATGGGATATTAACCGGCCAAATTAATTTGATATTCTAAGAAAATATTCCACTCTACTCTTTAGCGTGACTACGACCACTTGACCATTTTTCAATCAAGTCCAATTGTCACAAATCTTTTTGTGCGTTTGTAGTATTGTTTGTATGAACATTTGAAAAATCTAACGAAGCATTCTTAGAATTCTTTGGTTGTCACAATACTTCATTAATCATTTAATCGACATTCAAATACCTGTGTAATTTGTATTGACTATGATTATTAATGCACGTACGCCTGATCCGATTCGCTGGTCTCGGTCTCGATGTAACGGTCTCGTAATAAAGTGCTTAACAGTGACTTTGAAGCTTCAGGTATAATAAAATACTGACTTGGTCTTCGCCTCCAGTATGTAATTACACCAGCAATATTCTTGCCATACTATCATAGTATACTTTTTGTTAAACTGAATTATCAAACAGGAACATCAATGCACTAAAGGTTTTCTAAAAAAGCGTGCTGCAGAAACGTACAAACCACACGTATCAAACGCATACCTTCAAGATATTGTATTACAGAGAAGACAAATCCCTAATTTGTTTTGTCCCTTTTTGTAAACGACTTGACCATGAAAGCGTCTACAAATTATACAAAAGTATGCCTGTCGGATTAATAATTTAATCGCAAATCAGTTAAATGAGAAATTTAGCCGGGGAAGATTTATGAGAGGCAATAGGTCCATTAAGCCACTGGGGACGTCAAACACTTCAACAGCAGCCCTATTATATAACAATGTAACAGCGACATAATGATGTACACGAATAACGGGTAAACGGAATAATAAAATGTTACTACTCCTTCGCTATCAACAATCAACAAGAATGTTAACGTATTAACGTTCTGTCCTCATTATTCAACACAACCTTATTGCCAAAAAAGCTTAAATGTCGACCGGTGGTGGTGTCGAGCAAATTCTAATGGCTTTTGGTCTGCTCAAACGAAAGTTAATCATGCACGGTACTCCACTATGTAAGAAAAACTGATATACTTGTGGAAATGAAAGATGTACCAATAATCATGGTCGTTTCGTATTTCCTTTTTAAACTACATGATTGATTGGAATTTTACGATATTGTGATACGGATGCATCATCGACCGTTAGACACACACGTGGAGGTACGGCTGTATAGACACTTTCAGAAATTTATTACCTCGTGCTTGTTATTGTTTGGTGGTTCTGTTGTTATTGTGTGGGGTTGTTATTTTATGTTATCGGAATTTTCCGTATGATGCCATCTCCTTATTCTCTTTTTATTTATTTGCCAGACAACAAGATCTTGCGTGGGTTGAGAACACAATTTTTTGTCATTTTTAATCGTGTACGTACATATTATCCAATGACCCTGGCCGTAATAAAATAGGATGTAGCTACAACGTTTCTTGTAAATGTTGTTTATCTCAAATATTTAAAGCAGGTCTTTATAACTCATCTCTCTGTGTGAGGTCGCTGTATTCCTTGATCCTCCCTGAGTGATGACTGTGCATAAAACAATACAAAGAGCGATTTTATTGACGCTTTGCTCACGAGTTTAGTGCTTCTACAGAGAGTTGCAAGTCAGGAAACCCGAGTGTACATGTGTCACATAAAAAGAGCAGCAGTGACAAAATAAGTTCCTTATTTCGACGGAGTGTCAATGTTAAGTGGTTAAACAGTACAAGTTATCTAGTCTAATCTTCATGCGGAACTCTAAACGGAGAATGATTTGCTAAACGGTAAACGTGTATCTTTTTGGTCACTGGCTATCCATAAATTACACAGAAATGAATTAGTTTCAAGCGACATTTTTCCCCTGCCTACATCATTTTCCCTATATCGTAGCGAGACAGCCGCAGGACAGGTGGAATAACGACTTTAGAATCCCTATGTGCTTAATGTGTGCTGGCTGATACGAAGGTTAAATTTTAAGTACTGTTTTCGCTACTGTGCTGCGTAGGTGTTGGGGCAGTACCAGGGTCGTAGATGTATTTCCCTTTTTTCTGTAAGTTCATGAACAAAATGATTATATGCTCTGTATATTCTAATAATAATAATAATAATAAAAGTAAAACATCCGTCAGGTAAATCTTTGACAGACCTTTTACACTAAAGAGGTAGCTCTGTCGATAAATCTTTTTTTTATCTGGATGCATCTGGATAAGGTGTTCCATTATAAACATTTACCGCGTGACGGAGACACTTTAGGGTACATGGGTTAGTATAAAAATTATCGCGTCTTGATAAAAAATAATATCAGTAAGGACACGGACACTGCAGTTTGCATAAATAACAACACGTAGTTGGTAGTTGCAATATGCCGTGCATGAACCATTTAAAACATTTATGTGCATCATTTATCATATCTTACAAAGATAAGCAATTACGTGTTACCTTGCGTAATAACAATAAAATAAATTACATTCAACATATATAGCACATCTTTAAAGAAAACGTCAGATTGGACTTGTAGGCTGTAACAGTACAACCTCATTCTTTTAGGTACCTCTCTGATTATTTATATTATTTAATGTTGTTTACTTGATGCTGGTAGATTTCTCAAATTGAGTTATGAGGTTGGCTTGGCCGATTGACAATACCAGCAGAAGACATTAAATGAAATTTAAGTTCTTTGCTTGTTCATTATAATTATTACTAATACAAGGGGAAAATGCACAGCACACGGGTGTGGAGGGGGAGTGTGCAACCGAACATAGCTGTCTGTATGGCATTGTGAATGAATGTATAGAGCATAGTCGATATAGAGTTTCCTGCAAAATATATTTTACTTACGATTAGTGGTAAAAAAATGAATATGATACTTTTTTTTAAATAAGTTAGCTGGGAAATGATGATGGCGGGCTTTACTCTTTCAAACAAAACAAATCGATTATCTTCATTTACAAAAATAATTATGGTAGCAATTCTCTTAATTAGGGCTTACAAAGTAGTCTACACATTCAAAACTTTATATAGCCAGTGACAAATTGATAGTCATCTTAATTTATTGAAGCAATTTAAAAACCACTTTGAACGGAAAGATCCTGATGAAGCTATGCTTCAAAATTCAAAGCAGTGTAATTTTGTTGTAATTGCATGTTTACTTTACACTGCATACCCTTTCAACTCTTTGACCTCACTCGTGCCTATAATTTTTGTAACAAACAAAATTAAACGGCTACCAAAAGCAAGAGTAGATAGTATCCGTCGTAATGAAAATATGTAGTAATCTCTTCTTGGGCGCGCGCGCACACACACACACACAGAAGTATCCACATAGACAGACAGGCTACTTTTGAAAATTTATGTTTCAACTGTGTAAAAATCGTGAAATCGCCTGTGGTACATTTCACCTTACCATCAGCTTCTTGAATGATTTGACTTACTTTTGTTCAAACAGTCTGTATAATAATGACCCGATGGGTAATGTCAGAGAATAAAACAGTTTATTCGTCGTCCTATATTGGTGGCTTATTTATTTAATTTATTGTTATAATATATTGTACATCGTCGTTTTTGAAAGACACGACCCGACTTTGGCCTAATGATCATTCTATTATGCAATCATAAAAATACTCAAATCTATACCAATACCAAAATGATATATATTAATATTTTAGCAGTGTATGTCTGATAAATAAGTAATCATTTTTACTGTTTGTTCTTTTTATAAAAAAAAATTCGACCAATGCAATTCTATGTACATTTTGTTTGATAATGCCTATATGTACATACCCACATTTCTATGAAGTTGTACTTGTAACTGTAACATACAATTTCATTAGGTATGTATACTTCAACTGTCCTCTTTTATTAGCCGATTTTTTCTTCATGGAGTACACGCGTCAGTATTACATCTTATTATGACCATCCTAGAGTTTTTTTCTCGTTTTTATGACTGGCATTCTTCTTCTTGCTTACCATGATTTGTCATGCTTCATTGGACCTTTTAGCTCAAAATGTGGATTGTTTTCAGACCTCAGTTACGTCATAAATTAAATACAGTTACTGCTACGTTCCGTTGTAATAGCGCGTGGAATTTTTATTTATCGTATTTTACTTTGCCTCTAGACGTTCTTGTTTTGTTCTGCTGTGCAATTACTCTTTAATTTGACAGTTCTGGGATGTATGCGTAATTTGTACATAAAAAGTGCATTACTTCAATGCATAAAAATGGACTGTTATGTTTTATTTGATTGAAAGCACAATCATAACAAATAGCAAATACAATCAACAAAAATGTACATATAAAACATGCAAAATAGATAAAAGCAAACATTATTGTACGTAAACATATAGGTATAATATAATTGGAGGGAGACCAACTAACAATGCTAGGAACAATACTGGTTTAAATTAGGTAAGTATATGTAAATTAGCTAGGTCGACTTGGCCAAAATGTGCCACAATAAATCTAACAATAAGATTTAGGGAAATTGTAGCAAAGTCGTATAGAATTTGGGAGGTATTTTTTATACTGATCATTATTTCCGATGTTGAGTACCCACTTATAAAAATAGTCATACGTAATTTCCATCTTCAAACAAGCACAAAAATGAACATGCAAGTAAATGGCGAGAAAGTGCTTGATTTATTTTGATTTCAGACAAAATTGTAGCAAGTAAAGAGATAAGAATGCTGAGAGCTATTTACATTAAACGTTACTTATGTTACTTTAAACTGTACAAGCATGTGTGTGTGTGTGTGTGTGTGTGTGTGTGCATTACATTTACATTCGTTTATTGTTGTGCTCTGCAGATTAACGATTTGGGGAAGTTTCGTTTTCCTAAATTGAAAGTTTTTGAATTGATTAGATTAGGTGTGTACTGGTAATGCTTGGACAATAAAGGAAACGGAAAGTTTTTATGTGTTGGGCCGTGGACAACAATATGCACGATTGTTAGACTTGTCAAGATTAGAGATTATCACAGTGTCAGAGCGTTTTACCATTATATAATAATAGAAAGAAATGCATATAATGGAGTTGTTGTAATGTACAGTTAAGGCCGTTTAAACATTTATTATTGTACCAAATATATATATACCTACTTTTAAATTGGATTGTTGCGGTTTTAACAAAAACACATTTTTTTGACAAAAACGACCGACTTGTACACTTATGTGCTTGAATGCTTTTGTTGATTTCGGTTGATTGTGCAGTAGAAAAAGACATTTCCTTTTAGTCATGCTGGCGATGAAATGTCCTTAAACATTTTTTGTGCATTTCCTGTTCTTGAGATTTATTCGAGAAAAAAGTTCTGCTACATTTGTACGGACTGATACTGAACGATTTAAACAAGCACATATATTGTCTTGATCTAGTAATGTATACACCTGTTATGTTCTTATGAACCGTGCGGCGTAATCCAAATCATAAATCTTCAAATCTAAAACCAAACCGTCTAACTTGCATTAGGCATTAAGTATTTTGAGCAGATTGAAAATTCACAGAAAAGAATGAAAACGGGTTTGTTTAGACTAGTTAGGACTCGGAAATATTTTGAAAAATGATTTTATTAATTACGCTACTGTGATGTTGATTTTCTCACTTCGATGAAATTAATGTTACACTATTTTTTGCACCACTTATAACCAGCCACAGAGACAGCGACCGTCTTGTACAAAAATTCTGTCCGCATCCGTTACAAATACACAGTAAAAACGGTATATTGATTACGCTAATGCTAAGCCGAGTAGTTCTTCCTTCAAAGTGTATAAGCAATTTTAAAAGCTCAGCGAATGCTCAATCAAATGTCCTATTTCAGTCCCAATCCCAAGCAGACCCAGGCAGTGCGTACATTTTATTTGTAATCGAAAGCATTATCATATATGTTACATGAGTGACACCCGCCACACAATGAGTCGCCGGAGGTAATCTTATTTTAAATGAATCTCGCCAATTAGCAATTTAGCAGGTGTAATATTGTATTTTGATGAAGGCACCTTGTCAAAAGCATTTTGTGCATAATGCCTATCGTCTACGTATGATTTTGCAGAGCGTTTGCTTTCATGCACTACATTTATCATTGTAAGCACGGTTTGAAAACTTTCATCGTGACATTCTTTTGCATTGTTCCATGAGTTTCAATTTGTTTGGGCTGGCGTACTTGTGAATTATGACGCTGGCGAGAATGGAGATCTAACATGCGGAATAAATGAGAAGGAAAATGAGTATGCTTAAAGCAACTTAATCGAAATAGCGAGGAAGAATTACTGCAGTATAGTATATTGGTATATAATTCAATGACCATACTTCTAGAAACTGAAGGTTGATCGGTTTGTCTGCTATGCAGCTCTTTTTAAATCTAACCGTGATATTTTGGAGGGTAGGACCACTTATTCAAGATTTAGGTATCTATCGTCTACTCCAGTGAATCTAGAGTGACTCATGTTTTTGTCATCATTATCGTACATGTTTTCAACGCACGAACAATGTGGTTTTTGGTAATTTTAACTAAATTACTCGTTAGCGCAGCTTGAAGACCAAGACCGCCAAAACAAGAAAAGAATGTAATGATATGTTATATATTAAGACTCTTAATTTGAGTTTGAGTCATGATCAAGTTTCACAATAAAATTCTTTATAAATTCTTTTCATTGATCCCAATCAACATGACGCCGTTAAAGTTGTAAGAGGCGGTTATGTAGATATCTTTAACACTACTTTATGCATGCAACTATTTTATGTCGTTCGAACTATATATATATATAATATATATAATGACAAAAAATAGTACAATGAACTTGATCTAATCCTGAAAATAAATATAGCTACGCAAATGATGAAAATATTCAATATTCATAGTTTTAGGTTTAGAAAATTGTCACGCTTGGTCTCTTTTCCACATTTTTATTATTATTCCCCCTGATTATCTGTTTGATTGATAATATGCATAATTAATGATGCCTATACACTTAGGCATGTCCGTTCTACAGAAATGTCCGCATTAAATAAAACAAATAATGGGATTATTTCGTAACACACTAGCATCACGACTTGTCAATGTGCTTGTTACAATGGGTAATCGTCAAATCGCATAACTGCAGTGGACGGTCTGTCCTTGACAGCATTTGATCAGTGTAATGATGGATGGAGGTTTTAAGACGTGTTTACAATTTGCAATTATCTAGAATCATACCCCGTGTATGAACAATTTTTGGTCAATTTATGTGCACATTGTCATTAGGCCAGAGATTGATGTCTAGAGAAAAGTTTAGTTATTTGTGGAATGTAAAGTGCAATTGACTTCGGCATTCTTACAATATAATGGTTGCATAATCAACGTACTTACTGTAGTTGGTGGATTACATAATATTAAAAGAGCACAAGCACAAACGATACGCACACACGCCCTGTTCCTATAACGAACACGCCGTTTTAAATTCATTGGGTGAGTTGTTGGCGATACATTGGAATCAACACAACCGAGGAGGACTACTGTACTGCTAAGTATATGACCTGTGAGTGAGTGAATGCAAGTAAAATGTTTGGCTCGCAAAAAACGACGAACAGAACAAACCGTCACAACGTCATATAAACTGTTAAAATGAATAGTAAACATGGGTTCAAAATGACCAGCGTGTTACCTATTGAAAGGATCTCTCGTTTTAACAATTATCTTATGTATCCAAAATCAACAGACTGACAAGCTCCAATAAATTAAAATCATTGAGCTGCTATCTCTTCATGAAACACGAAAGACGACAAATGAAAAATCGTTTACATCACCATCATATGTTAAATTGCAATGAACCAAAAAATGGCAGTCAACAGTATGCACGTTCCAACAATTTTTAACTTATTTAACTCTGACGTCATATAATAAAATACAATAATACTGCGTAAAGTAACTGTTCGCACATTTTATGTTATGAATCATATAAGTGTTATTAATAGCATAAGTATTTTCCCCAATCCATGCTAAACGTTATTACTGTAAACTCGAGCAAACAAACATTTAATTTGTTTGTTTAAGAAAAGAGACAGAATCAACGAGAACTATTTAGTGTTGTGTTGTTATATTGCATTGACAGGTTTAGGTTAGGTTAAGTAGCTAACATACGTTGTTAATATTTCTAAAATGCATCATACAAAGTGGGAGTATTATAATATTTATAATATTTCATTGAACAATATTGCGCTTTCGCTTTCACCGTTTTGCCACGGTCAACAGACTGTAAAAGGTTTATAAATCAATTTATTGTTTTTATATTGCAACATTACTGAGCAATGCAAGGCATAGTACGCATTTTTCCACAAAAAAGTCATAATTACCATAAAATAAAAATTAATTTCTGAATGGCTTTAACAAAATGTGAAAAAAATTAATTTGGCTTGTAGAAATATTTTTTTAAAGAATACAAAAAAGCAATGCCAGAGAATCTTTAATGCTGCTTCTTTCTACATAAAGAATGATAACATTTCCTTTGACATAAGTCGCGTTCACTTTCAACATTGGAATGTTACAGTGATAGTTGAAATGCATTGTTTTAACCATCAAATTGTACACTACAGCTAAAATATCTACATCTTCCCTCAAATCCAATCTGCCCATCTGTGCCGTACAGCGCACTGTGTTTTGTCCGTGGTTGATATTGATGTTTTCATTTTATGACTGCTTCGTGATACGAAAACTACAAAACTTTTATATGCAAGTATATACAACTACATTTGTTCTTGTCATAGTCATAATTTTAAATTGCTTTTGACTGCAGTAATCAGGAATTTGTCTGCGTAAATAAAATGGCAGTTCATAAAATGCCAGGTCTCGGTCTCCCTGCAGGCGGTTTTCCCTTTCAGAGCGCGCTCAACAACCACCACCACCTCCATTGAAATGCTCAGTAGTCTTATGCTGTGAAGAGCACGCTTCAACGTGACCATTCCCGAGTTTGTTTACAATTTCCAAATTTAGGCAAATTACAGTTCTTAAAAATCACATAAATCCCCAAAATGCACCAATGAATGTAATAATTTTGCGCAATAAATAAATGGACTTGTAAAGGACAACCTTGTGTTGACTTTAAAAGGGAAAATGTATTGTGCCCGCCATGCTGATCGTAGCAATTACTGCTTTGATTATTATACCTGCAAAACAACGTTACAACATTCTGCCTGCCTGGTGAACAAATGAGAGCCTGTATTACATCTGTAAGAACGCCACTATTATCGCCATCATCATCGGCAAAGAGTTTACCAGAATAGAAGTACAAAAGGAGGCAATTCAGAGGTCAAGTGGCAGGGTCATTCATAATGAGCTATGTGTGTCGTATCATCGTCAATTTGATGGCTTGTAGCCAGAAATTATGCTTTGTGGTATGGAGGGATGCAACGAAATGTGCACAAATTTTTCTAATATCATTTTACTCGTGGTAATTATCAAAAGTAATCATGCGTGACCATTACATGATGAATGTGTACAAAGAATAATGTTGCCAACTTGACGCTGGGACTTCCGTAAATGGAAAGTACTTGTGGATATGCAATCTCATAATACCCCACGTACCATTACAGTTTGCATTCCATGCACAGCAGCGTAAGAGCAAGATCACTAGCGCTAGTCAAGTGTGCCTATGTACTTATACTAGTTTGTTAGTGTTAGCCTAGCCTGTATTTTTCCCAGATTAAAAAACCATGATAAATCAATGAAACCTTATCATCAAAATTATCAGCTTCTCATCATCTATTGTAACTGTGTGTGTGACGTGTGACACATTATATTTAGTGTTGAAATCAGACTTTTAAGGTGTATTTCGCATTACGGTATTCTCTATCGCGCCTTATAAATATAAATGACCATTTCTTTTAAAAATTTGCATGATTATCGCAGTCATTTTTTATATATCAATTTCACAATTCTATCAGAAGACTAACA
>JAHZNE010004903.1:0-21941 GCA_027744055.1 Callyntrura sp. NNG-2020
TGGAAGGAGGGGGGTTGTTGCTTTGGTTGTTGTGACTAGATTCAAGAGGAACGTCGTCAGACTGCGGGGGTGGATTAGAGGGGGGAAGGGTAGGAGAATTCAGCGGCGGGGACGGTGGTGGGGAGAGGGGACCACGGGATTTTTTCATTTCCGGAGTTTCATTCTCTCGGGAGATTTCTTTGGTATCGGGAGTGCAATTATTTTTGGCGATTTCATCAATTTCGGGATTGTCGTCAGCATTAGCATCAGCATCATCATCATCGTCAGCGTCGTTATCAACAACCGAGATTTCTAATTCCACTCGGGTCTTCATTTCTGTTTCAGTATCGCCAACATCATCATCATCATCGTCATCATCACTGCCTATTATAGGCGGTGTGGCCGTACTAGTGGTGGTGTCCTCCTTGGGCGTGCAATTTTCCCCGAGCTGGTCCACCAGCACCGGAAAAGACTCGCTCTTCCGGAGCGCGCTCCCAGCAGCAACACCATTCATCGTGATCGTATTGACAGGACATTTGTTCTCGCTCCCACCACCACCCGAATTAGTGGTGTGAATAGTAGTCCGGCTTGCGTCCCCGTCATCATTCCCGTCCAGGGCAGTCCCGGCCGTCATTACGAGCTGCGGCAGAGAAAGCTGATTATGGAGCATCGTCGTCGGCCCATTGTTATTGCATTTCTGGAGAGATTTCCTCCCACCACCCGAACTCCCATTGTTTATCCTCCGTCCATTCGCGGCCACCTTGGCCATTTGTTGCTGCAGCGGAATCCCTATAAGCTGACTATTAGATCCCCCGGTCAAGGACAAACTCGTAAGGGATTTCCCACTCCGCAGTAAAATGTCCTTCACTGGAGCCCCGTTACTATTCCCCTTGATCCCCCCAGGGATCATCCTGCTGGAATTGTTGAGATTCTTCGTATTCAACGACGACTCGCTGGCTCCCGCCGAGGATGAGATCTGTACCGACCGACAGTCGGTGCCAAGTTGACGAAATTTAATGGACACCTTTCCCCCTCCTCCCCCCGGTGTATGATTATGATGGGGATTCGGGATCGTCGTTAAATGTCCCACTGACGGCATCGTCAAACTCCGGCTCATCGGCCCCAATGGATACTCCTTGTCCACTTGCACGTTCACCAAGCCGCAGCATATTTTCCCCAACAGAGACAGCAGAGCGTGCTTCATCGCCAGTCGAAACTCCTTCAGATGGTACGCGTACAGGAATGGGTTGAGTGCTGAGTTGGCATGGCTTAAAATTATGGTGAAGTTGAGAAGCTCTATTGGCACATGGAACTGCGGGTAGAATGCCTACGCCATTTTCCAGACAAAAAAAAAACAAAAAAAAAAATCGCGTCACCTTCACACACAAGCTCGCATACATCAACAAGCTAAAAGCTTTCCTCCCGTTTGTACAACTCGTCCCAATGTCGTCGTAAAAATGCGAGCGAAATAAAAAAAATAGCTCGAGAGAGAGAGAGAGAGAGAGAGAGTGTATTGACTAAACAATCCTCCCCCAACTACTTGGGCGAGAAACTTTAATATGTTTGTATTTTTCTAAATGGACCTACCTGGATACAATTAATTGTGTAGAGAGGCATCCAGCATAGCATGAAGAAGAGAACAATGATGCCCAGCTTCTTGGCCGCCTTCGCTTCTCGCCGTTTTTCTGAAACCATAATTCGTAGCACTTGCGTCGCAGATCGATTTTCGCAATTGAGCGAGCCTGTCCTTGACTGTTCTGAAAAGCGACGGAGGGTTTGCGGCGCGAGGGTTCCTTTTTGACGAATCTGTCAATATTTGGGGGAGGGGAAAAAATGGAGGTTCATTATTCATACAATGCGGAAAATAATAATAATAATAATAATTATAATAATAATAATAACAAGAGCACCACAATATAGATTGTCGCACTCGAGACGAGTGGTAACAACGGGGACGACGAGGATGGTCATACAAGTTGTCGGAAAGCGCGCAAATAAATCGATATTGCTTTTCTTCCACAAAATTAATAGCTCTTGTTGTGTTCTGCGGATTGTTTAAGAAATGTGGCGTCTTTTGTACACGCGGTTACGTGTTTTCTGTACACGGGGCACTTGCCGGAAGGTGTAAAAAGGTTGTTCCGGAAATTACTCCCTACTCGCCCGAATAAAAGAGCGGTCGACATATAACAAAAGACGGGCGACCGTTACCCAGGGATATAAGCGGTGGTGTAAAAGGGGATTTTTTTTATGTTTTCCTCGTGTCGTTGTCGTTGTCATGATCGTTACGGGGTGGTAGGGCTATAAAAAGGGGGAATGTTACCTTAATTAAAACCACGTGATATATGTAGCCATAGAAGCCAATCATCAGCAGGGCGGGGAAGACAATGGTGGCGAAATAAAGGAACACGAGATAGCTGTAGTCCATGACATCCGTGAAGAAGCAGTACTCTGGGGGATCCTTTTCCCAGCCGGCGCGGTTGTACCAGCCGAACAACGGAAGAAAACCGATGATTCCCCCAGCCACCCAACAAAAGAGGATTATGCCTGGAAGAAAAGAGGAGAAAAAAAGATTATTTTTTACAAATTGGGGGAAAATATGTACGTTTTTGCAAAGAGTGTTGAAATTGGATAGAAGGTACTATAGGTCGTTATAGGGCGTCCTGACGCCGTGAGGGATTTAAGCTAGCTGGACGAGACAACATGGAGGGAAAGGAAGATTGAAGAAGGGAAGAAATTGACGGTGATTCATTTTTTTTCTCTCCGGAGGATGTAACTTTATGGTATCGACAGATTAATATTTAGTGGGAGACCACCCCCAAGGATCAATTTTCTTCTCGGTGGAGCTAACTTGTTCCCTTCATTTTCCTTCTCCTCGCTGACAGCGAGAGATACCCCAACCTCACCTAACGATATAACTTTCCTGACGACTCGGCCTAGAATTCTATTAAAGCAGGGACAAGGTCGGCAATGGGGAAATGAAATGAAAAAAAATCTTTCCACGTGAAGACACGTCCAAAATTTCTATTACCCAATCTGGGCAAACTATCTCCTTCCCATTCACTTTGCCCATAGAACAGCTACAAAGAGCCAATAAGCTCCTCCCATTTTAATGGTCGTTGTTTACCAACATTGCCGTTAATTCGTAATAATAATAATAATAATAATAATAATAACAACAACAGTAGCCAAGGCCATAACAATAATATCCAATAAGAAGAATACTACTACAAAATCTCCTAAAAGCTCCCAGGGAGGAAATGGAATTGTGCTTTCTTCCCGATCGTTGTCGTTATCATCATCCTCATTTTCTCTCCGTCTTTTCCCTTCAGTAATCCAGCTCAGAGAGTTGCATTGGAAAATTTTAGAGCCCGAAAGCCCGAATTGCGAAAGCGCCTTTAAGCCCGAAGTCCGAAAGCCCGATTGGTCAATTTTTGTAAGCCCGAAAAGCCCGAGTTTGAGCCCGATTAAAAATATTTTATACTTTTAAAGGAAAAAATGCATGTGCAAATGCTGTTCCATTTTTATATTCCGGAGCATAGTAAATTATAATTTGGCGCGAAATAATAAAAAATTAATAAAAAATATAAGAGAATTTAAGCAATTGTGTGGAATATTACTCTTGTATGAACGCCAATTTGTATTTATAGTGTATATCGGGTTTTTGTTCTGGTTCAATTTGTACGAAAGCCCGAAAAAGCCCGTGAATCTTTTAATTTTTTTTTGAAAGCCCACCCGATTAAAAACCCGATTGTTCAGACAAGTTGGAAAGCCCGCCCGAAACCCGTTCGGGCTCAGGCGGGCTTGGGCTTCGGGCGGTCTTTCGGGCTCAACGCAACTCTCTGATCCAGCTCTACCTGAAGTCTCCCCACCTGTGTTGCACGAAGGAGCAGATTCCCCAGGAGAAGGAATCACTCATCACTCAGGGGTGTTTAGTTACTTCTTTTTACTTCTCTGCCTTTCGCTCATTTCCGCTTTTCTCCACCCGTCTCCACCGTGTTCATGCCACCGCAGCTTCAAGTTGTATAATATATGCGGTTCATTTGATTTTCGCTGGTCGTGTAAGATACCGACTTTTTCTAACACGCACACCTTCCCTCCGTAAATAAATACGAACGCGAATATCGGGCGCTGAAGTAAAGGAAAACAGGTCCTAATTTAAAGTCGCTTGTTACCAGGGCAGGTTGCAGGAAGAAGAAGGCAGGATGCCCCAGTGTCGTTTATTCCGAACCCGCGAGAAATTTTCTCCGATCCCTAAAAACCTTTTTTTCACGACGACAAGGCCTACTCCTCTTGGATCTTAATTATTTACGCGTATAAATAGACCGATTAAAACCCACAGTTACCCAATCTACCCCGACCTCAGTAGTGGTCCAGGATACTGCCTTCGAGCTACTCGCACTCTTAATAAGACCCCGATTAAATCTGGCAGATAACTCTAGGAAAGTGTTGTTGTTGTTTTTGTTTTTCTGCCGAGAGCGAGAAAACCCCTCGTAATAAAAACAAATTGCCTGCTGAGGGAGTGTCATAATTCAATCCAGGTTGTTGTGAAGATCTAAAACTAATGCCCTTTTTCTGCCTATTACCACCGGCGGTAGCGGTAACTCTAGCTCTCTCTACTCCCGCCCGAGGTGCCCTGTGATGACTTGACTGGATGGCGGAATAAAGTGGCTGGATATTGTTTTCGGTTACCTTTCCCCCGAAACCGTGAGTAATGAGCCCCCAAGGACTTAATTAAGCTGGAGGAGAGGACACCGTTAACAAGATTAAGTGTCCCCACCACGGCGGCTGCTGCCGGCGGTGGTGTTGGAAAGAGGCTTCCAAATTTTAACTACGTCGTAATAATAACCCCTCCTAAACAAACTGGACGAGGACGTGCTGGACAGAAAATGCGTACCAAAGTAAAAGAGCAGTCAACACCGTTAAAAAGAGCAAGAGACCCGTACAGTTTTAATGGGTGTCAGCACTGGTAGTTATCTTCTCTTTTTTTCCCTTTTGTTGCCGTCACATCATTTCCTGTCTTTCCTCCTCCCGATCTTTTATTTACTTAGCTATCTTCCCCATGGCCCAGCTGTATGCCGTAGGAGAATTGGAGGGGGGGGGGGAGGTGACGAGAGAAAGTTGAGGGAAACTTATTAGATTACTTTTATCTGCCTGCTTTGGGCAACAAGTAGCAGACATCCTCTCTGTTTACGGAGGTAGATATAATTAGGATATTAGCCCGCTTTTATACGGTACAGTGACCGACCAACGCACAAACAAAGTTGTAGGGGGATATTTTTCCCCCCATAGACACCTTGTTTGGAAAGTGAGCTCCTGTTGTAGATATAACGGTGGGGGCTTCAATCATTACGCCGCCCACGGTATGACAAGATGAGGAGAATGATACTTGAAGGCCGACAAGATTGGGTCTCATTTTGTGCCGGAGAGCTGACTGGGACTGGGAGTAATCTACCCGAGTGGGGTTGACCCTGGTGCGTGAAAGGACAATATTTGCGGAGTAAATTGTATAAACAAACGTGATACAACCGGGGATTTCGAAGGAGATAATTGGGTTAGCTGGAGCAAACTTCCCGCGACGTATTTTCCGGGGGAGGGGAAGTCGCGTACGGAAAATTAGCATTCCAATGATACATCCTGGGGGGGAACAAGACGAAACTCTGCCTTGTGTTTTCGGGTAAAGGAGTTTATAACCAGCTAATAATAGTGTTAGCAGCGACAGCAACAAAAGTTTTATGCCAAATGGGGCTGTTCCTGCGGCTGGAGCACTTTCCAGGTTGGAACAATAAACTTCATTAAAGCATGTCAGGTTGAAAGGCAAGACCGCTTCGCCAAAGTAAAAGTATAAGCGCGAACGGGAGTAAAACTGTCTGATTTTTGGTTCGCCGACTTTTCTAAAGTGTTTAATGAGGTTTGGAAAAATCAGGGTTCACGGAACCGGGGGGACAAAGGGGGATAGCCCTATCCTGTAATGCATTGAGGTCCCTCCTCCCTCCTTGTCCTTCTAATGTAAAATGGTTCACCCTTGGGGGATTTGCCCCCCTCATCCCCCCGGTTCCGGGATGTATGGGTAAAACTCTTGTTGGTGCACATACACTTGATATTGGTGTTACTACGCAAAAATGAAAAATGGGATTAGTTTGGGTTATCCTGGGGTAACCTTGAGAATGATCGTTGTTTACATTGTGTACTTCCCATCTCCCGGTGATAATAATATGCTCTCCCCTTAAACTTGTACTTGGAATGGAAGAAACTTTTAATGGAACACCCAAGACGAAAAGACACGCGCTAATCAATTAATCCCCTGAAATCCTCCTCCAAGCAAGTACTTTCCAACAGTTACCCATCCACATCAGATAAATATGGAAATGCAGTAATTGACTCTTTTCATGTCGAGGCCAACTCGCGTGTGTCTCGTGTTGCCCCTTCGTTTTTCAGGCATCTTTTGAGTGAGTTTTCCCACTGTCAACTGTTGTCGTTTATACGATACGATAAAATAACAAGTTGTTTCTTTCCTATGGCGCGGGGGCATTCATACGAGGAACCTCCCAGAGAATTTACTGTTTTATCCCCAAATTAATTACAATTCCTTATCGCCCCCAGAAATTGTACTTCCCTGCCGCCGTACAAGTAACGCCGGAGAGTAAGTTTGGATTAGCTACGGCCAGTTTAGCCAACTAACTGTTCCCAATGACGAAATGAAGGAGTTTCTAGAAACGAGGAGCCCATTACGGCTACTAAAAAAAGAGCACACACAACAACTAACAAACATTTACATGCGTTTACCATATGATTAGGGGAAATGTGGTGGAAAACTGGACCACTCTCCAAAGAATACTATATATCTTTCCTATCATCGTCATCATCATCATCATCATCATCGCCACTGCCATTTCCGTTTACAGACATCCGCCACAACAGTCGTCAGTGGGGCAAGTGGCTGTCATAATGTCGTTCCAGTAAAATGTTTATTGCGGGTCAACATGGAAAACGGCTATTGTAAACCAGCCCTCACTAGTACTCCACAAAAAATTGTGAGAGAAACTCCCTGCCAAATTGTATTTATGACGGGGATGGACGTTTAAACCGGAAACCATTTTTACGCCAACAAAGGTCCCTTCTCTCTCTCTCTCTCTCTTCTATAAAGCAACCCGTTTTCCAGTTTATGACCAATTAGCTCAATCATATATCCCTTCATTCCCTTCCACACAAGCCTGTATACACTCCCCCAAGCGGGAAAATGTAAACAAATTTTTTACGGTCAACTTCTCCGTCGTCGAAAACGTTTATTACCGCCCGCTTTAAATTTGGGCAAAACTTCGAGTCCCTACCACTGGATTACCATCACTGACGAGAGGGTCACCCTTTGCCAAGGCAGGGGCAATTTTCCCTGGTGTATTTTCCAGTCCCATTTTTATTTACGAGTTTTGTGTACAGTATAATTCCTGTACACCATTGGGCATACTTTACCCCCTCCCCCCGTTCCAGTGTCTGGAAAAGGAACAAAGAGTGGGTGCGCCGACAAGCAATAATTTTTTGGGCTGGTGTACTCCAAGTTTGGGGGAACATGCATTTCCCGACAAAAAACTCTCTTTTTGTTTGCTTGTCGTCGTTGACGTTCGTCATCCTCATCATCGCAATAGGTAATAATGATTTTATTACCGCGAGACATGTAAAGCCTCCCTCTCTCTCTCTCTCTCTCTCTCTCTTTTATGGGTTACTGACCGAAACCTACACGTAGTCATTTTTCTAATGGGGTTTCCCATAACTAATGACTAAATACGGTTGTATTAATACAACATCGAAATAGAGAAATGTACGGAAATGTGTGTCTCCCCACTGGGGCTTATACGCACCCATTTTCTTGTCGAAAAGGAATTTCGGGAAAAAAAGAATAAACCTACCTCAAACCTCCCTCGTTGGGATACCGGCATTGGGTGTAATCATGTCAGATTTTAAAAGATTTTTATCGCCAGGAAAATTTCCTTTCAAGGCTAGCTAGCTTGTCATTAGGGAAGGACCTACATTACCGCTGTTTTTGTGGCACGGCAGGGCGAGGAAAATGAGAACTGGCTTGCTCCTACTTTCTCCGTTGTCGGGGGTCGTCCGTTGGCATCGCTACTAGAGGGTAGCCGCGATATGCACAGGTAATTATGCGAAAATAATTTCTCACGTATGTCGACAGACACGGACAAAGCTAATCATTTTTCATTTAGCTGACATTAATTTACCGTTTCGAAAAGTATTCCATTTAATTTGTGCCGAGCGGTGGGGGCATTTCTTAAGAAGAAGGGGGGGAGAGCCACATTAGGGTATACAACTGGAGAGGTAAAAGTTTCTGGAGAAAGACATTGTTCAACGTCCACCTCCACTAGAGTACGCAGCAGCAGCAGCAGCAGCAGCAGTGGAGTAACAACAACCAATTAATTTGGCTGTAAAGGGAATATTTCATATACACATCAACTCACATCGACTTTTACTACCGCGTGAGCATACAATAATACTCACAACTCGTTTAAAAGACCATTTCGCTGGATAATTTCTTGGAGGGGAGCTCGTGTGTTAGGAATTAACGTCATCAATCAGTCCGCGACCAGCGAAAAGTCATTCCAGTGGAGGAAAATGTACACTCACAAACACGCAAGAGTAAATGGTTGGGCGAGAGTGAGCGTTATTTTTTTCTTTCTCTCGCTTCGTCGGTCGGTAATATATTAGCGGATGACAGCGTCTAAAAAGGTACACAACATAAAATGAAAGGAACGATGTGACATGACAGGTCCAGATACAAGAAGTTAACGGGGGCGATAGGCAAAAGTATGTTTTGTTGGGACGTAGGACAAAGGCGACTTGGTACCGACTACCGACATTATGCGATAATTCGACTACCTACCGTTATGTTGGGCACCGGTACTGGTGATCCTTCCCTCGTTGAAAATGCAACTGTGGTAGGCGATGTGAATAGACTTTACCGGTTTAGGTATCGAAGACCAAATCTAGTTCGATTCGGATTTTCATTTAAGGTAGAGTCGATTTGAGTAATTGACTACAGTCAGTAGTTAATGGAGCTGCAGTACGAACTACTACTACTACTACTTAAGGTACGAACAAGTTTCATGGTAACTGCTGTAAACAATTTGGAAGTACCCCGGAAGACCCACCTGCCGCGATGCATATTCGATGTTCGGATTCGAGGTATTTACATCGGAAAAATTTGCGGTTCAATTATTGTTTGAATTGGAGAACGAATTGCATTACAGTGTCGGAAGTAACGGTACCCAACAAAATGTTTGCCTGGTGAAGTTTTATAACTCCTTATCTAAACATCTCGCCTTTCTGTATTCTTCACACGATCGTACGTACTACGTTACTAGAGACCTTCAACTTCCAGCAATCTGCCATTTCGGCAGTATCGCTGTCGACATTAGAACACAGTGAGTAGATTTGACAATTATAATAATGAGCCATGCATAATACTATGATAATTGTAAAGATGATGATTAATACTGTGCATGACCAGCACCCTTTCCTGACTTAAAATTAAATGAGAAAGTCATTTCCTTTCTTTTATTTTTCATCGGTAACATTTCTCCTTGGCTCTCTCTCTCTCTCTCTCAGCGTAGCCTAGTCACCCAGATACAAGCACGCACCGTCATTCCCCTTTGTTAAGTGTGACGTACCCCTCTTTTGTTCAAAAATATCCCCTCCAGAAAAATGCAAAATGGATGCCTTGGACTTGTACATCTGATAACAGCCAGGAGCGCGTACAAAGCCCCAAACACGAAAACAACCAGCGTTCCCAACCATAATAACAATAACAATAAACAATTGTGGCTGCCAATGTCTGTATGTGTGTGTGGACTGGTCATAAAGTCGGTAGACTTAGCCCCGAGTAGAGACGTGGTACGGATCTTCATTTGCATATGAATAGCCTTAGCTTTTTATTTTTTGTTTTTCTATTTTTTTTTTTCAATATTTTGTTGGAATTACAAGACCACCCAAATTGAAATGCAGCGAAATAATACTGATGAGTAGTATTGAATGTACAAGCAGAGAGACGTAGACAGACACAGAGACACATGTATCTCTACAATGTGTCTCTGTGTCTGTCTACGTCTCTCTGCTTGTACATTCAATACTACTCATCAGTATTATTTCGCTGCATTTCAATTTGGGTGGTCTTGTAATTCCAACAAAATATTGAAAAAAGTAGAAAAACAAAAAATAAAAAGCTAAGGCTATTCATATGCAAATGAAGATCCGTGCCACGTCTCTACTCGGGGCTAAGTCTACCGACATTACCTACCCGTGTCGTTGTGGTTACACTTGGCGAAACAAGAAACACTAATAATTTAACCAGCACTTTCCCCAAGTGAGTGTACCGTCAAAATAGGTGATTACCAGTGGTGCTCCAACATGGCAGTCTTTTAATAAAGTCAACACGTGTAATTCCCCTTCCCTGGGACGGGCCATATAGTCGTAGGGCCATTAGTAGGGCATTTATTGTCCTTTTTATTTAAGATTCGGATATCTACCTCAACAAAGCGGAGAGAGGGAAAGTCGGATAAAAGTAAAAAAAAATAACTACCGGGTTTCCCTCCCCAACTTTCCACTAATGAACCGAAAAGAAAATTACTTTCTACTTTCTACTCCGACTACTCTACTCCGCCAGGTAGGGAACGTAGGAGGAATATATACCTCTGGCCAGGTAGGCCCCTATCTCGAGCATTTAGCCGCCGTTGTAAATATAAATATAAAAATGGTACACCATCATTACACGATATTTATGGCTGATGATGACTGACGATGACCTGTGTGTGTACGACTCCTGGAGAAAACATTTCATAAAATTCACTTCTTGCGTGACCACTCTCTACCAGCAGCAGCAGCAGTAGCAGCAGCAGCACCGCATAATAAAATGGCCCGAGAGCCGAGAATGAATGGAAGGTTGGCCAAGCGAGGCTCTGTAAAAACGGCGTTGAATATGGTTCCATTGTACGGCGTATTTACCCCACGATATAGGCAGGAATGCGGCCAAGAGGAACGAAACGAGGCAGGAAAGAAAACACGCGGCGCGAATGCGTCTCCCTTTCCCCCACTTTCCCTTCCACCGTCGTCGTGGAGCCGGAGCTGGCTTACGGGAACAACGGGAAAGCTTGCTCCTTCTTGGAGAGACACGCAGGCAACGCTCTCACGCTCCGGGGAAATGTCGCTTTACTTCCCCGCAAGTACTCCCTCAGTTTGGCTCTCGTATCCCCGTAAAACTTATTGGACACATATGGTATTTAACGGGGGAAACAGCCCGGAAAATTATCGGGCATTACGCAAAAAGGGGGATGTACATGATAGTTTGTTTTTTTTTTCCTTAAAATTACCCCCCCCCCTTTTCTGCAGCTGCTGCTGCGGCTCCCTCTTTTCGGTGTTGTCGACCGATTACGCGATTACTAAACAACAACGAGAGGATTTGTAAGCTGCGTTTTTATTTCCATTTTCCGGGTTTTGCTCGATTTCATTACAGGATGAGCCACATTCTTGTAATGATGTGTGTCTAGGCATTTCCTCCAATTTTCTCCCTATTATCTCCTCTCCCTCTCTCTCTCTCTCTCTCGATTGGAAATGTCGGATAAAATCATCTGTTTTTGGACGGTTGAAAGGACGAGGGTCTCTGAGGTCAAGTTAATGGATCCTGGAAAGCCAGGGTCCCTGTAAACTGGTCCTGGATTACGAACTGCCTTGTTGGAACTAATAACCGTCGTCGTGAAGATGTCGTGGCTAGGTGGCTCTCCCTGATGAGTTTTCATTTCAACCAGACTGGAAATGATTATGAGGGAAAGGGAGGACGCAACTAAAATGTATTATGCAGTTGCGTCCTTGGACTAGCCCGACATACACAGCCAATTTATAGTCAGCGGGAGTATGTGTCCCCCGGACACAGTATTTTTTTTTAGAGAGTCAGGGTGTATCCAACTAGCTAGTTGGAGGACGATGACGATGATGACGACGACGACGACACCATGCAGATAAAAGATGAGACCTTTTATTTCAATTGAAATACCCAGTGACACTGTTAATATATTGCTTTCTCTGCTACGGTTATGGTTTTACCATTTCTGCCCGGGTGGAGAAATATTATTGGCAGCGGCTGCAAGGAAACCACGTCTCTGCCTGAGAGAGAGAGAGGGAGAGAGGAGAGGAGAGAGAGAGAGTTTTTAGCAAGCCAGACCTGCAACAGCGCAACAGTTTAATAAAAACGGGAAGAAAAAAAACGAGCTTTTTTTGTAAAAAAAAACAACGGTTTTTTTCTTTGTTGCTCGCAGACAGACGACAAGGAAGATGACAATGTGACACCACCGACAATAGGAGAAATTGGTTTCGACGCTCGAGACAATGTTAACCAAGATAAAGTGCAACTGGTATTACACTTTCGATCAAGCACGGAATTCCATTCATTTCCTTTGCCAGTGTCTAACAGCAGCCGGGCCGTGTGCTATTAGCAACGAGCAGAGGGTCGGGGGGAAAAAAGAAGAAAAGGCTTCAACAACCACACACACACACACAGAGAGAGAGAGAGAGAGATAGAGAGAGAGAGAGAGAGAGAGAAGAGAGCATGATTGTTCCTTCATTTCATTTACGGGTAGTACATAACAAACTGTCAATGTCATCCTCATCATCACCGTCGTCATCATCTTCTGCCTGCCCTTTACTTTTCCATTACTCTTTTTTTTATCTTATTGCAGAAAACTACAAAAAAGGAGAGAGAGAGAGAGTCAACAGCTCATAAAACTGGGTTGAGCCCGTTCATAATAATAATAATAATAATAATAATAATAATAATAATGGTAATACCACAGGGTAATATACTGCTGTAGAGTCATCGCAACACGGTCGTCGTCGTCGTCGCCGTAATGTGGCGTGTATAAGAGTAAGTAACTAGATATTCGCAATATATTAAAGAATCCATTCTACGTGGTATTCACATGTCATCAGTCTTCTTTATTGATGTCATACAATTCAATAGCTTTGTTGTTTCTTCCCAGGAACAAGATAAACTTTGTTGCTACTACTGCTACCACTACTACTACTACTATCACTACTACCGATGATGCAATACCCGATGATTGTGTGTGGAGGAATTCGCCGAAGAGGAAAAAAGAGGGGGGAACAGAAAATGGAAGAGTTTTCGGTGTCGCTCTCACAAAAAGTTGGAGGAGAAGAAGAAAAAAAGATGAAGTCGCAGATCTATTCTATTATTATACCGAAAGAGAAATGCACGCTCGCTGAAATAGAGGATGACGCTGGTAGAAAAAAGTTTGCTAATGCGGACTACCTACCTATATGGTAGAGAGCGTGGAATGGAACACAACTTGGGTTACAAAGTGAATGAATACAAAAGAAGCCAAGAAAGGCGAGAGTGGAATTGAAAAGAGGGAGACACACGCGCCATACAAAACAAAGTAACGGTAACGGGGCACCCGCTACAGAGGAACCAGGTTTGTCCGTTGGCGGAGCGGCGTGGCCGGGTAAGATGGGTTTAACGGGAGGAGTTGGAGACGGGCGTCCCTTTTACGGGTGGGGACATCTCAAATTAAAATTGTTTGAATAAAGTGGGGCGGAGAAACCATTTTCCCCCCGTAAAAAATACATTTTTGTGTCGCTACTTTCCCACATCGTGGTTGTCGCTGTTGTTTTTTGTTGTTTCTGATTTAACTGGAGTTCAAGTGTAATCAAGTTGAAACTTTTTTTTACCCACAGCAGCACTCCCCGCCAAACCATTTAATAATAATAATAATAATAATAATCTGTCTGGCAAATAACGCGTGACAAAAAAAATATTGGACGGGACATAATAATAGCACTAGTAGATAGATTAGATGAATGGCTGCGTGTACAACAAATTTCGTTCGGCTTATTTTCTCATTTTTCAATTTACCGCGTGCACAAAAAAGTCCTCCGGTTGTGGTAAAGTCTCTCTCTGCCTGTCTCCCCGAGACTCCCCCACAACAACACACGCTGCCTTTTAAACTAATTTCGGGTGTCCTCTCCATTTTTATTTAATGGATTGCCTCACTGTGAACTTAATACAAAAAATAATGTTAATGAGACAACCAGCCAGCCGTGTATAATACACACTTGTCTCCAGTCTCTCTCTCTCTCTCTGGCTTCTGCTAATACAAATATGCAGAAAAGCACGTCGTTCCGTACATTCACAACAACAGCTCTCATATCCCGCACCATTCATTCCCTCTTTGACTTTTACTTTGCTCATAAATAAACTCATTATTACCCCCAACGTCTTTTGTGGGGTGACCCTGAGAAAACACTCTTTTTTTGGCTCTGCCAGCCATTCTCACTTTGTACACAGACACGGTCCGCATCGCTGTTCTTGACACAACAGTAAAAAATATAGACACACACACACACACCACCGCACCGACTCGCTCTCAAGTTGTTTGTGGCGATGATGATGGTAGTTTAGCTAATTTTTAACTGTCACTGCCTGTTTACCTCTTTTTTGCGGGATGGGTGTGTGCATGTGCTTAGTTGCACACACACAGAGAGAGAGAGAGAGAGAGAGACGCCACCCGAAGTATAAAAACTTTCTGGCTGAATGAATCTGGTCTTGATTGACCTTCACCTTCCCACCACAGCCCTGTTGCCGCTGCTGGTGATGGTGATGATGGTCGTGGTAAATGGACGTCGTAGCAGATTTGATGGTGGGAGGGAGGAAGGCGGCGGGGGAGGGGGAAAAGTAATAAAAGGTAAACCACTCTCGTCTTATTGGCTGGGTGATGGATATTTTTACCTTGACTTTATGGACTTTGTTGTTGTTGTTGTTGTTCGAAAATTACCAAGTTTTCCCGGGGAAAATAAATGACTCGCTGGGAGGGAAAGTGGAGTTGTTATGGAGGGAAGGCTGTTGTCTTCGGAGGGTGGGGGGAGGAGAGGGATAAGATAAGCGGGAGAGAGATAAGTAAAAGTGTGAGTCGGTAGCGGCGGAGGCTGCGATTTTTGCAAAATATGTAGACTACCAGGGCATTCCCGAAAAGGGCGAGAAGGGAAACGACCGACTCGCTGACGGTGTATGCCACGCTTAGTTTGGGCTCCTGCGGGAATAGAGAGAGAAAGGGCATTGTATTAGCGGATTTTCTGCCGATGGTGTGATACGGAGAAGGAGGAACGTGAAAAAGATGTGCGAGATGGGACGAGGACGACAGAGATAGTAAAGATGGGGTGATGCGCTGAATTTTTAAAGCTGCTTACAGAGAACAATTAAGATTTTGTAGACCGGGGCTGTATCTATATATCTATTTGTGGATGTCGGCGGGCTTCGTCATTGCTAGGCATTTTTGGGTGGACTTCTTACAACAAACGTTGTTTCGTTGTGGTGTGAGAACCAAATCATCATCATCATCAGGGGCATCTGGGTATTAAAAAATATAGGGAAGGCCCACGCATGGTTTTCCGTATTAGTTGAAGCAGGGACAAGTTCCAGTCTACCAAAGTACTCTCGCATTTCCCATTCACAATTTTATTTTTTATTGTGGTCGAAAAACAACGTAAAAACCAACATAAAAACCAGGCATAGGCCTCGTAATTACCATGTACCCATCAACAGGTGTTCTGGTAGAAAAGTGATAAGAAATTTTGAAACAAGTGAATGTGGTCATTATGTCTAGACTATTCCGTGTCCCAATTTTTGCCAGGGGGCGCTTTTGGTATTACATTTGGGAGAGCAGGAAGCTTTCGAAAAAAATTCCTGGAGTTGAGGTCATTGTACATCGGTGGAAGGGAGGGACACGGCGTAGTAATATGCAATTGTGTTACATGCGTCGATGCATTCCCTCTGAATACAGTATTTTCCAGAGCGCATGCCCGGCCCCCACTAGTACAGGATTACTAATACGAGTTTTCTCAGCCATAACCGTGAACAACACAAGAGTACGTCAACCAAACCAATGTTCCCCCTATTGTATTTTGTTGTTCGAATGGGGATTGCGTAGGTGTATGCAAATGTGTGATGTCACAGGAGTACGCGGCAACAAATGACTGTGTAGTGCAGGTAGTATTAGTATATTTAGTAGAACAGTGACAACAAGCAGCAAACAATTAGTGTAACTCCTTATAAAATAATTCATATTAGAAAAGTTCATCTGCACTGCAATTGATTAAATCAATGTTTTGGAAATTGGACTTATGTAAAACAGTCTGGGGGCAATTCTAATTAAAAATTCAATTTTTATAATATTACAACTTATACTTTCGATCGCTGCACTACTATCATCAACTTTTTCCTAATCGGTCGAACCTGTTTAAATTAATGCCTTAATAACCAGACCAAGGCTGAAGTATCAGGGGGGACGAGGGGGGACATTCATATCCTGTAATGCATTATGACTCCTCCCCCTCCCTATCCTTTAATGTTAAATCTCAAAATCCAGGGGGGACATGTCCCCCTCGTCCCCTCCCCGGTTTCTACAGCCCTGAACCAGACTTAAATGTGGTGTGGACTGCTGACCAAACAAACTCAAGCACGACTCCCATGTATACAAGACAACAATGACCTATCATTTTTAAAATTTTAGTATCTTTTGCATTTAGTAGAATTAAACTACGTTAAATTAGTCGACTAAATCTACTTTTACTGTAACGTCTTTGTTCTTTTCGTTTAATTTAACCTTGGAAATTTCCACAAACACAAATTTGCAGACATCTGCCGAAGCACAATTTGATTCTCATTTCTTCTATTTATTTCCATCGCAAAAGTTCTGACGACTAAAACATTTTCGACAAACGAAGTGTCTCTAACTCTACGCAGACACAATCGGCGTTGTCCCTAAATACTATAACGACCCCTAAGAGACGACTATGTAATTATTGTCGCCTCTCATCTTCCAATAAACCACACTCGCATACAAATACCTTAATTCCCCAGAAAAAAAAACTCGCGTGGTATAATCACTATGTAGGTCGGATCTCATTCCCTTTTCTTCAAAATGAAATGACAACCTGTTTCCTTTCAGTTGATGTTCCCAACCGAATTACCACCCCTTTTCGAATTATCCCTCCAATACCAAAGTAGCAACGCAGCGATTGATTGAGGTCGCACGTGGTAATGCTTATTTTCAATAAATAAAAATAAACTACAACCCGCAGCCCACTGCCGCTCCATCATGACACTCTCACTCCTTACCTTAAGCGTTGTTGTGGTCTCCGGTGAGATCGTCGTCATAAATTCCTCCATGCCACCACCCCCACCTCCACTACTATTTCCCGTGATGGCCGCTGCCGCAGCTGACGAGGAATCCTCCAAGTTCATTCCTGAGATCTGCTCGGTGGCCATATCGAAAATTGTCATTGGAGTCGTCAACTCTGAGGAGGAGGACATGATGATGCCCCTTATCTTTCCCAGACGTTAGAGCTTATTTCCCCCACCCCTGTCCTACTTCTTGCCCGCCCCAAGATGGTGATGATGAGCCACACACGCACTCACAAGACCTTTTTTTTACTCTCTTTTTTTCCTATAGCACTTCACGGATCACAATGGCCTACCCTATCCACTGAGAGTGACGGTTGCTGATGAGGACAGGGAAAGAAAGAAGCGTCCATTATGCTCTCGCCCTACTAGAAGCAATATCAGTAGCTGTCATATAAATTGGCGGGGAACACGCGTTCATTTTTCCCTGGGCTCACTTTGATTTCCACCGAGAGTTTTTCCCCCGTATTTTTTTTTCTCTGCGGAAAATGGTATAGCCCCGCGGTCTATATAGTTTGTAGGGCTTCTCCAGAAAAAAATACGAGTGTATCCCCGCTCTCTATCTCTATTACTCCCTGTGTGTGTGTGTGTCAGGCAGAAAGAGTGTGTGAGCCGCGGATGAAATGGAGAAGAATTAGTGGTTTGTGACAAAGTGGTCTTTTATAACAAGTGTGGAGAGTACCGTTACCAGAATTTATTACCCCGCTATCACCTCGTCACCGCACACACACACACACACACACGCGCGCGCGTACGTTTTATGGGAGGGGATATAATAGCTGATAATAATAAGGGGGAACAGACACTGCCACTTGTAACGGTGGCGAGTTAACTGACACTTTTTTTGCAGGAGCTCCACAGGAGAGTAACAGGACAGGAGAGATAAGACCACTTGAGGAAGAAGAAGAAGACGGAAGGGAGATAAGAAGAGGAAATTTAAATGAGGACGTATCCTTTAACGGTAAATGTTTCCGCACGCAGGAGATTTCCGCACCGTTATTGGGTTTTTCACTTTGCTGCGTTTTCGGGAAGCAATAAACCGCACCAGGAAATAATACACTGGGGCTGGGTGGCAACGATGGCAACGCAGTAGAGGAATAGGATTGGGGAAGGATTTGGCACGGCACGGATTTCTGGGTCACTGGAACTCGCTGTAGTGGTATCCCAAGGTCACGTCAACGTTCTCCCTGGAAAGTGTTAGATAAATACAATTTATTATTGGGTGTATTCAAAAGACAGTAAATTTCCAGCTGATTTAAATAAGACAAAATAATTTAAATTTTAAAATTTCCCCAAAAAAAAGCGCCCTACGTTTATATCCTGGTAACTTGTTCCCTTTTCACATTTATCGCGTCAAGGAAAAACTACATTGTTTTGTACAACTGTCTCAACGGCACAAGCCTCGCACCACCACTCTGTTAGGGGAGCACCACCATTACAAATTGTCTTTTCCCTGAGCCCCCCCCCTTCTCACTCCACCACCGTTCTCCCAAAAAACAGACACAACTCGGGGAGAAAAACGTGGAACATTTTTGTCAATCGTCCCCCATTTCCATCTGCTTGTCACACGGCGACACCACTGTAAAAATAATTACGCTGTCGACTACAACCCCACAAGTATAAAAAAATGCCCTTTTATAACACCCCAGATATGCAGGATGAGCGCCTGGTGTACCCCAAAAATTAAAGTATTTTCCCAAACTGCGACAGTCTCAAAAAAAAACTCTTAAATCAGCAGCTGCCTCATCACCATCATCATCATCATCACCATCCTCACTGCCATCGCCGATTTGCATGATCGCAGGTTTGACTAGGCCCGTCAGCAAGTCTCGCCATTTTAAAGCACGTACACCCCACAACTTGCACACACACACACACACACACACACACACACGGCAGGGAATGCACTTGACTTATGACGAAGTTGATAATTGTTTTTTCGCCTGCTATTCTCTCTATTTAAAATCCGGTCGTCGCCACTTTCCTAGAAATGTGAAAAACACAGTGAGGCTGCACTCGCTTTCGAAATCAATTTTCCTTTGACAACCTCCATTCACCACACAGCAGCCCTGCATCCCCAGACGTACGAGAGGATCTGGGATAATTACACCCAGAAGAGCGAGTAGTGACGAGGAGCTGGTAATATAATCCTTCTTCGTAGAATAATGACAACCCTCTAAATAATAAGTAATACGAAGACCTCATCATTATCATCGTCATCATCATCATCATCATCAACAACAACCACCTCCTCCTCCTCCTCTTGGTCCTGTTCACAGTTTGCGCCTATTAATGCCCTGCTACACACACACACACACACGTTCTCTCTCTCTCTCTCTCTCTCTCNATCATCATCATCAACAACAACCACCTCCTCCTCCTCCTCTTGGTCCTGTTCACAGTTTGCGCCTATTAATGCCCTGCTACACACACACACACACACGTTCTCTCTCTCTCTCTCTCTCTCTCGAAGCCAAGCTATAAGCAAATACGTCCAGCTAAAAAAAATCACTACAAATTTTATTGAAGATATGCCATTCTGGCTTACATCTGTCTTCATTTCAGGTCTAACTTTATTTCAGTGGAGAGCACCCATCTTTCTGGGATGGTTTGGGGGTACCCCGTTTTGCCAGAGTAGATGTTACGAACAATATATATTTTTTCACCTCTCCTCACTTCAGTCATCATCAACTTCATTATCGGCGTCGTCGTTGTCAGCGTAATATCTCGTGTTTTAGAGAAACATAGAACCGCATCTGCTACGACGACGGAGAGAGAGAGAGAGAGAGAGAGAGAGAGAGCGAGGTTGGTTTGCTTGGTGAGGGATTGCATAACAGCTCTCTAAGATTACACACGATTTATTTGTATTTTTTAATGCGAAAGCAACTTTGGTCGAGCAAGTGAAGTGATACGAGAGCGTTATTCCCATTATGATTATTATCGTGTGGAGTACTGGAAATACTTAGTTTTGAAGAATATTATTGGGCTTTTAGCATGGTTGAGTGAGTGGCTGCTGCTGCTGCGGCTGCTGCTGCATGATTCTGGGTGTCTGGTGGGTCGACTGAATTTCTTTAAGTAGCTCTCATATTTTCTCTGGGCAGTCCACTTTTTGTCGTAATAATCTGCATACACGCAGCAGCAGCCAGCAGCCGCAGCAGCATCAGCGTTTTGGAAGACGATGGAGTAGGGAAATGGAAATTAGGCAAATTCTCTCTAGATTCTCTTCGTGGCCTGGTGAGGTGGGGGATATTTGGTGCAGGAGCCGGACGATGAGAGTTGAAGCTGATGTGTGTCATTTTTTGCAATGGTAATAATAAAAAATGTTATTGCTGCTGCAGAGAGAGAGAGAGAGAGAGAGAGAGAGAGAGAACCGCAGGCAAAATCCGTCAGTCAGAAAGGAAGGAGAGGGAGAGTATATTTTTCAGGATAGCCATGTGCATACGTGCATAACGTGTGGGATAATGACAGCAAACTCATGTTGATGATGATGATGATGATGATGATGATGATGATGGTAAAAATGAAACTTTCGTGAGCCACATACAATAACATCAAAATAATCGACACATCGCCTCTATTCTACATATTTTTAGCTGCTATGAACTTCAATTTTCCGCTTTTGTTGCCGTAGCTAGATGAGAGTCTATCAGATAAAATTACAGTCTGTCCCAGCGTCCCTCCAGCCAGCCAGCTGTGAACCCCCAAAAATTAACGGAGCGGTCATGCCTTTTTGGCAAATGCATTTCCCTTACTGCGTAAAGGATTCCGAATAAGTGGCTTGCCCCCTTCCTACTACTTATTGTTAATTGTCGTCATTTCTAAACGGCACGTGTGTGTCTGTCCTAAGCTCTCCCCCCAGCTAACACGCAATCCTCCCCATGTTCGAACCAACTTACCCTCTAATTGCTACATCGTCCTTTCCAAATTTTTTTGCTTCATTTTGATTCCCATTAAAAATCCGACTATCTCAATTATGTAACACGTGCCATTCAGCGAAATACCCCAGAATGTAGCCCAGCGGTTATTTTCCCTCCATTACGACGCCGATCGGCCTTCGGCGGCCACTTCACATAGAGCTCCATATTATATTTATATTTGTCAGTCTCTCTCTCTCTCTCTCTCTCTCTCTCTTACAATTCATTACATTCAATATTGTTTAAAAGTCACACATTAAATATTGCATGCTGTCCATCCTCAATAATGTCTACCTCTCTCCCCGAAAATGGTTGCGCTTGTCTTCCACTCCACATGAAAAATATATTTTATATTCATTTCACTCCATCATTCAATATTGTAACTCTCCAACTCTCCTGCTGCTGCTATTGCTGCTGATGATGATGATGACGACGATGATTATTATGTTCACGTCGATAACAGCTCTATCATATTTCATTCTTTGTTGTGCTCTTGTCTACAACCCAATAATAATACACACTTTGCATGAAGCGCCATATAACTTGTAGCCTAGCAGTAGGTTCGTGCGTCCAGATGCAATGGTGTGCCTGCCTGCCTGCCTGCCTCTTTCTACTCGCCTCATCATGATGATAATGCTCCACTAATGAAGATACCTATTTATTTTCAGATATGCATATATTATAATTTCATGTGTGATACTTTCTACACGGTTTATGTACCACTCACATGTAACCAGCGTATTGTGTGGGGAAGCGATAAAAAAAAGCTTATCAATTCTACGTTGTCCCAGACACACACA
>JAHZNE010004904.1:0-24127 GCA_027744055.1 Callyntrura sp. NNG-2020
CTGAGTACACTCCTAAAATCTTTCCCTCCCTGTCTCTCTACGAAATTTATTCCATGCTGTGGTGCTGTATATGTCCTTATGGTATTCTTGTGATAAAAATGAATTAAGGCTATTTCATGCACGGCCATCTTCTCTTATTACAAGGAAGAATATACACTCTTTCTCTCTTACTTTATATCATTCGTGATGATTATGATATAAAAATGCCTTTATGTGACTCCACTCGGTAATATCAAATATGCGCGTATGCATACCAAAAACTCTTTCCATTTTTTTGAATATGAGTTCATCACGAAATTGTGATTGTGACTGTGAATGAAAGCCACAGAACGCCTGCTGGCATATTCTCTCTATTCAAACTGGTAGAATTTTTATTCACAAAAGTGTACAGAATGGGAAGCCTAATCAACACTACTACTACCAGTTACTTTGCTGTATGTTATACACATCGGCATCATCATCGTCATCATAATGCAGCATTCCAAAGTCAATTTTACTAACGAAAATTGTACATTCTCAAGAGGGAATGTGCAGCAGCAGCAACAACACTACAGGACATGCTTACTATTTACACGGTTTGTATTATAGTTAATATTAAAATTTACCAGCGAAAAAAATACGCTCGAGCTGGTTGAAGGGAGAATAGAACTGGATTGATACACACACCATCACTGAGAGAGCAGTGATAATGATGTTATGATAGGGAGAGGAGAGGCAAATTTTAAAATAACATTTAATTCAGCTTATTGAGTATTGTGTTATGTGACTGGTGGTGTGTGCACACCGCAGAAAACATTCTCCGTGCAACGATGATACCCATAGATTAATCATATTAGATTTCATGTGCATTGTTGCTGTCTGATATTGAATTAAGAGATAGATTTTGATATCAAATTATTATTATTGTTGTTTGTAACTCCGTTTCAGTATTCACAACATACGAAGCTCACAGTTGGGTTTTGGTTCATGCTGAGATTCATGAGAAGACGGAACACATGCCTTCTAAAATAAACATGAAGGGAAATATTTAGAATTTTTTAGCAAATTTTTAAATAGCACCGTGTGTTTTTCCAATCAATTATTAATAGCTAAGAAATACAAAGAAGAGGCACCACACAAGCCCAAGCTCACACAGGCATTAGGCTAAGTATAATATAATGCAGCAGTGGCCGTAAAAAAGTTTGAATTTGTCGGGGTTGCCGTGAATTGGACAGATTTTTTCTGATATTCGTCATGCCAAGACCGGAGTATTTCATAAGATGAGGTGTCTATAAGTCCATACATGTCGGAGCTGTCAGCAGGAGTTGGAGTCCCGCTGCTCTTTTTCTTGCTCTTTTTCATCCCGCGATATCCTTATCTTCTCGTTTTCGTCTTTCCCCTTCTCTCTCTCTCTCTCTCTTGCCATTTCTCTCAATAAGCCATATATCTTATTTCCTTAGAGAGTTCATGTGCGTGTGTACAGGCAAATGGATGTGTCTATGTGAGCGATGAGGACATAATATTCAGGGAAAAATACTGGTTTGTTCCAATGAATAAGGAACGACAACGACGACGATCGGAAAGCACAGAAGTGCACAGCAGACAACGTGCACATACACACAGCGATATGATTACGCTCTTCTTTCTCCCATTTCCACCATTATCCATAATAACCGAAAAAGTTGTATTTTGAAGCATTGAAATACACACACTTCCTACTTCCTTTAGGTTTAGCTCAATCAACCCCTGCCTGCCTACACACTGTATTGATCCTTGTAAGATTTCCATCATAGTATGAAATTTCAGGGGCGGGTGGAGAGTATAGATGTTCGACATTAATGTAATAGCTGGTCACAAGATGAAATCTTCTTTTATTCAATTTGACGGGACAATTCTAATCCTGTTTCTTTTTATTCGATGAACTCTTTAAAATATGGTCACACAGTGCTACATTTTTTGTGTAAAAATTCTATATATAGTGCATGTTTCTCAAATATATATGTATCTAGTAGTGTAATGTCAATTTTCCTGCTTTTTTCTCTTTATACGCATTGGCTCATATGAAAGCTCACGTGAAACCTATACGTGAATTTTTCGAGCATCAATGCAAAATAAAACTGAAACGGAGACTTCCAAAACCGAGATTTACTATAAATTTTGGTTATTTCACCCTCCGTACAAGTCAAATAGCAATATTTTCAAGCGACTCCTGTTGCTCCATCCTATAATTCTTTTGTCAGAAGCTTACAAATCCTGTTATTGGAGTACATTTTTTAAAATGTTGATTGGTTTAAAATACGATGTCTACCCCTTTGTATAACCCCTCATCAAAGAAGAAGTGTTGAGAAATAGGAGAGTGAGAGGGACACGTTCAGGTATAATTTCTTGAGCCTATAAGCATTATTATTATTACTATTATTATCGTTATTGCTCCAAACATGAGGCACAAATAAGGTGGTATATGACACTGCCGCTCTGCCTGCTTTCTTTTGCCTGGAGAAGCAAAAGTGAAGAGTGAGATGAGTTGACAAGAATGAAAATTTGAATTGACTCCCGTCAAAAAAGGATTTTCTGCACGGTTGACTTTTCAATAGGAGCTCTTGTTCGGGACATTACCTTCTGCTCCTCACCAACACACTTGCACACACACACATACACACACACACACAAACACACTATTCTCTCTCGCACATACACACTTGACTAACAGCGCCGCTTTCTCTTCATCTGACTCCCTCTTCTTTTCCTGGCAGCACTTCACATACATTACCTTCTGATAACAGCAGTTTCACATGCAGGCCTAGCAGTATATTATTATTTTTTATTATATCGAGGTCGTATTACTCATATTAATAGCATTTCCAGCAATTTTACTTATCTATCCATCCATTCTCAAGAGGATGTTGTTAGTTATAACAGGTCGGTGCGTTGTGGGAGTACTCTCTCTCTCTCACACATTCATATACATTCATAAATAACAATGCTTTATCGCCTTAAGAGCACAACAACAAGTTTTCTAGGGTAGAGCTTGAGAAATGTCGTCTCTCTTTCCGTCTTGTCGTCTTGAAACGAAAATCCCTTAGTAGAGAAATGATCACAGATGATTCCCCGTAATTCTTGAAGTTAATTGAGTTTAAAAAGGCGCCTGTTTATCATTTTTCCTACAGGAGGCAGCGAAATATTTAAGAAATGATGAGCCTGAAAACATGTCACTGGCTTCATAGTTTCCCTGTCATCATTATAGTCAAATTCAAAGCGGGTATCCACCAGAGGTTAGAAGATAGATGCTTCCTATACTGTAATTATGTGCATGGAAGAAGGTGATAGGTGACGACGATGACGGTAGAAAGTAATAATCACTCATTTGCATATTTGTTAATAAAAGTGTCACAGTGTCTCATGTCAACTGATTCACTGTATTTAACGCTCATCTACGACAGGGAAGCTGTTTTTGTTAACATTAAGTCTCCCTCTTGTTATATACCTACCCGTTGGAAATGCTATTACCGCAGCTCACTCCATTTAATGTCAGAGCGCTTTGCCCTTTTTTGTCATTTTCCAAATTATTGTCACTCAAAAAAGGCGTCAATTAACTGTTATAAAATGTAATTATGAGTTTATCAGCAGTTTCTCTATTCTTGTATTTATGGAGAAGAAAGTGCTTCAAGTATGCATTGTTTTTGTGCATGTTTGTATTCTGTATGGACGGAGTTGGGGAGAGAGAAAAAGTAAAAGTTGTACGAGGCAGAGAGAAAAGACAACCATAATATATTCTTTGTTAATTAGTACATCGAGAAAGTAATCAAATTATAATGGTTTGCGAGAATATTTTAGTAAAAGTGTACAGGGCAAAACAGCAGTTGCTTCTTCGTAGCTTCGTCGTCGTCGGCAGCAGCAGGGGGAGTTGGGGAAATGTCTTGAATTTTCTTTTTTGATGCTCCTTTGGGATTTTTACTTCTTTTTACCACTTTCTTTGCTCCTTTCTATTCGAAAGAAAAACTTGAATTTTGTTTCAGTTTCGGGAAGAATTCCACGATACGAATAAGACAGATAAGAAGAAATTGTCTGGATGCTCAACTTTCTTTTATTCAGCAAAAGAGAGAGAGAGAAAAAAACTTGTTTTTTTCTTCGCTGTACCAGCTGCTCCGGTTTGTTTTTCTCTCGCTGGTAAAAGGTATAATTGAAGAAGAGAGAAGTTGACGAATGAAAAAGTTGTTGGGCAAGTAAAGTAGAGAAAAGTTTGTCTTGTTATGTATTTATTAGTTGTTTCAATAATTAATTACCGATCTTTGAACCTAAACTTGTAGTAAATTAAGGAAAATTTTGCTTCTCTCTTTATCCCCTTGTTTTCTGTCGGGCACGACCATTTAAGTGTTTCCATCTTTGTTGTGATCTGATGACATAGTACGATGAATATTTTATGGAACTCTCATGACTGCCACATTCCAGCAGAGTTTCCACAGAGTCTGACTGGCTTTCTTCTACTTTATGGTCGCACATAATGATGGTTTGCCAGACTGGAGAAACACACATGACAGGAGTTTTACTTAAAAAATATGCGTATGACACGGCAGCACAAGTGGTCGTAGAGAAAACCATGTTGTTGTCATTGCTTTTGCTGTTGCTATTACCTCTTCTACTACCATATGCCCTGCTGCTATACTACTGCTGTTGCTGCTGCATTGTTGAAAAGAAAGAAATTGTTTCATGTAACGACTGCACCTCGTATTTTGTATGCATATTACATTTGATGGTGTGTGTGTGTGTGCCATCATGAATGACTGGAAATGGTTTAGAGGTTTTGGTTTTGTTGGCGGCGGTGGTTGGTTTCGCTATAGTTTTTCCGTTTGTCGACTTTTATATAATGCATGTATGCTTTCCACTTAAATTTTGCACCACTCAGACGGAGCCACATTCTATTCTAGTCTCCTTGAAATGGACACTCAAACCGCAGGACTGCTGCGCCTCCCGACTGTGACAAAAACCACTCGACTCTCTGGATCTTGTAGTGTGGGGATACTATATGTATTTGGAAAATGTCGTATAAAGCGTCAAGTGTGCGTAATATTTAAAATCGTTAGCCAAAACCTCATACTCCCGCTATAGTATTCACTGCTTACAGCAGTAGTGTAGTATCCTGACAGATTGAGATGAAAAGAAAAAAGATCTTTTTGTACGCAGTTTACATAGACCTTTACGGAGCACTCCAAGCTGGTAAATAGCTGCACAAACCTCCCCCAACTAACACACAACTACCACATCCACACAACAGCCCAAATGTTGCCGACAAGAAACAATTACTTTTTATTACCTTCATAATTAACCATTTTCTGGTAATGCGTGTGTGCCCACACTCCAACATTTCTGCAGAGTCGTTTTTTCCAGAAAACTGTTTAAAAATGGAAAGGCGGGAAAAACTATCAGCGTAGGTAATTTTTTAATGAAGTGTACCACAATGGGAACGGTATACTCGTATTCAGGGAAAAAGGTTTGGCAAGGCAAGAGATTAGCTTTTTTCGGGTATGATTGATACGTCGACTGTATAGGAATGTGTTTACCTGAACAAAACGAGAGTGGCTGGTGGAGAAGAGAAACGACACCAGCAAAAACGCATTTTTCAGTAGAGACTTCTTGTGGGAAAACACTACTGCTTGCTTCATTGCCTCACAACACGTTTAGAGGTTGTGAAATGAGTTGAATGAGTAGAATGACTCTGCAATAAAGACATTCCATGATGTTAATAATGGACCATAATCCCCCCATGACGGCACATTTTCTTAATCCGTTGTGGTTATTGCCGAATATTTGTGGTACTCGTGGCCGTTTCATGTCATACGTTCCTCGGTCTCTTCTTTGTTTCCTTTATGGTACGATAACCGTACAGAAAGTTTGGTAGGTGTATATACGGGGGGAGCCTGATGTTGTCGGTGTATAATAATAATATGTGAGTTGGTTCCGCCTATTGGCATCATCTGCCGTCACTACCGTCACAGCACGAGCTTTTAGAACTTCATGTGGTGAACATTATAGTATTCCTTTGAGCTTTGACAGTCATCGGATTCCCTCTTGTTGACAAATTTCTGTAAGCACTAGAGTTACGTCAGAGTCACCTTCCACAAACAAAATTCACATTTTCCAAGACATCATCGTCATCATCATCATCGTCACCATGAAAAGATAAAAATGCTTTCACTTAAGATGTTTTATGTAGTTGTACGGATGGACGTACATATTTGGGGATATCATTAAAATGTTTGATTTTTGAATCGAATTAGTCTCCCGAATTTAGCATTAAAAGTTCAAATAAACAATCTGGTAAATTGATAGTTGTATTTAGTGGAAAGCAGTTTTCTAATGGACCTTTCTCAATTTTCAGGTATCCAATTGGTTCGGCAATAAGAGAATTAGGTACAAGAAAAACATTGGGAAAGCTCAGGAGGAAGCTAACCTTTACGCAGCCAAAAAAGCAGCCGGTGGTGAGTCAATGCCCATCTTTTTTTAAATCTTTCTGTAGTCATTATATCCTTGCTCTATTTATTACTTGTGACAATGATTTCGTAAGTTTGGGATGAGAAAGAAGGCATATTTCTAGTCAATGTAAATTCACCATCGTTCTTCTTGTACCCGAGTGTGTGTACTTTGTCCTACGGGCCTTGTTTCTGCACTGTTTCAAAGGGTTGAAAATTTTTTCACAGTAATACGAACAATTTTAAAAGATATACATGCTTAATGATGCTGAGATGATGGCACCTGGGGCAGAAGCAGAGAAAAGCCTTGCCTTGAAAAGGAATATTTTTATCAGAAAGTATCGCAGTACAAGCAGCACTCAATTATGTACCGAATAAATCAAACACGAAAAAACATGAACATAGGATGTTCACATGAATTCACAAAGAAAAAATGAAAGAGCACACGCTCACTCGCCTGTTCTTCTCAAAAAGAAAAGAACCCATACAGCGGTATTTTTTATTGTGGATATTAATTAGTGGGTGTAAAGGGCTAATAATTCATCATCAAGCAGAAGAAGAAGAAGAAGAAAAGAAAAGTTTTTTTCCTAAAGGATATAAAGAAGTGGTAGAGCAGAGCAGACAGTAAAGTCCGTAGTAAATAAAAACAACATCAGAGAGAAGAAGAGAGAAGAAAGAAAATCAAAGGGAAAATGTAGTTATAAAAGAAAATCAACAAAAACTTTTGATATGGACGGCGCATAACAATTTCTACTACTATCTCTAAGCAAAGCAGAGATTATCGGAGGGAACAAGAATAGGAAAAAGAGCAAACGGGAGAGAGAGAGAGAGAGCAATCAAAGTCAAGGCTTGTTAGCAAAGAGGGAATAACTTAAACTGACATGACATGACATGACTTGACATGGCTCAACAGATAGCAGCCCAGCATACTACTTATACGTTGAATTTTATTACTTCCTTACTCACAATCGTCCTCTTCGTCTTTCTCTTTCCTGTTTCAAATAAGTGATGAAGGAAGGAACTGTATTGCCGGTGTTCCACCAACTATAACAGCAACAGAGGTACTACTACGATATACAGACATGTAAATCCTAGGCACACCGTATATTATATATCTATGCCTATGCCGTCGTGGAGCAACTACCAAGTTACTACGGTGTGTGTGTGTGTAGATTTTGATTTGAGTCGCTTATGAAAGGATTTTTGACACTGATTCATTGCATTATCATCAGGGATCAGGAGCTCTACTGCTGTGTGTATGTCTTCGATTAGTGTGTAGTACTACAACAAGTTGAATCATTGTCGTAATAATCAGCATCAGGCGGGATATTAGTAGCAGTAGTACTACTAGAGCCGTTATCACACACATACACATGTATAAACTCATTTATCCCGTTTACACAAAAGAGGATGGTGATGTTGAAGATATTAATGTTGACGAGAACTTGTTAGCGTGTTGCCTGTCTATCTACCTGTTTTACGGCTCTAAAATACTCAACACTGAAACTTTTTATTTGTCGAGTCGAGAGAGAGAAAAATGAAGTTCTTTTATCTTTTTATTTGCTGTAGAAAAAAATTCTCTGTGGGGTTAATTGTTGTGTATAGTTTATAACAATCAATCATAGGGTACTAGATTTTTGATGGTAGAAAATGAATACAGAGAGAGCTTTGTGTTCGTTTGTAGTCCTAATTTTAAATTAATGTAGACGCTACCGTGCTCGCTGTTTTCCATTTAGAAAATTAAAAATAGACGTCAACATCTTTTTGCTGGGGAAGTAACAGTCCATTTACGCTCAAGTCTAATTTGACAGTTTCTTTGATTTAAGCCTGCCAAGTGAAAAGCCTCTTTGTGGTAAAATGTCAGAAGAGGAGGGAAGTGTTGTGTATGCCTCACCGCAAATCTAGTGTTTTGTCGAATAGGAAAGTAAGTTGCCTTCCAGTAACAGTCATATTACCTGTCTCCTTCTTCCGAATAGCTTTCAAGATAACGTTCTTTTTTGAATTTTTAAAAGTCACACAATAATACCTTTCTGAAAAATGGGAGGGTTCTCTTTGCACCATTTCGTTTGTTTTGCAAAATGAATGGATTTCGTAATTTAACGACAATAACATGTTCTTGACTTTTCAATGACGACAGGAAAGGTTTATTCCGTTTTACATTGCGCAGCGGCATATGCTTATAATTTTCGGAATATCGCAGAACATGCAATTCAAAAGAGAGAGAGAGAGAGAGTGTGTGTGTATGTCATGCTAGCTAGTTTTTTTATAGCAAATCTTCATACAGCAAGCAAAAATTCAATGTAGTAGCGTGTTATACCTACTGTTGTGTGACTGACGATAATACACAAGTATAAACAGGAGAAACTGATTCAATGCAAGTTGGATATAACAAAACAGCAGCCCTAACTCCGTTCATGCCCCCCTCGAATTTTCTCTTTTTCCAAGGGAAGTTGTAGGCCCGCAAGAGCCATTCAGTCTGTCATAGACAACGTTAGAGTCGTGTGATATATTAACTCCATCCCATTCCCTCTCCTTTTTCCACCACCATCACCGCTGCTACTGTTTACTGTGTTATTCCTTGTCTCCTTCGTCCTCGTTGTCGTCGTCGTCACTGGTGCTTCCTTGTGTTGCCTTTTTTCCCATTTACAGCAAGTCCTGTTGTGTCGGTCGTCTAGTAAAAAAACAAGCACTTGCATGCAATATGTCTTTTACTCGTATTCCCGTACAGAACTTTCACATTTGCCATCTTATGAAAAGAACTGTAGTCGTCGTAGAGTGTTATTACCCCGAATTCCATGTTTTCCTCGTACAATAGCAATAATAAAATACCAGAGGACCCGTGAATGAGCATACATGCTCATACGAGGGATATACGAATACCTATACGATGATAGGTTGTTTTCCCAAACAGAAATATCATCATGGTCGTCGTCGTCATCATCATGGTCATAGGTCTCTTCCCTACATATTGTTTAAACGTGAGACTAAAATAACACTGCGGAAAGAATCACCCCAGAGAAAACAGTGGCAGACAAAATGCAAGTAGTAGAAAGTCGACAATGTACATGTAGGTACTTTCGTCGCAACTTTTCGTTTGTGTAGGCATGCACAGCGCGCGGCAGTCACACATTGTGTTTGTACCACCGACTCTCATTGTCAGTCCTTCTGCAACGCACCCTACATAGCAATTTAAAGAGAGGGACGCAAGTCGATCCTCCACAGATGGTCATGATTTATGCTTTACGGGGTATCCCTATTTGCTGGGATGTTGATGAGTACTTAGCCAAGGTCGTTCCAATGTCGTATTTACAAACTGATAATTATTGTTACTGCCGGACGGAACGGTACTGCGCCGAACTATAATAATGATAACAGTAATACTGACGATGCTTTGCTAAAAATTTCATATTCGCTGGGCCTGTCTACTTGGCAGCGGGGTCGAAATGATAACGGACTGGCACGTATATCATTCCAGAGTTTTAATTCCTTAAAGCTGAATTTAGTCAATAATGAAGTACAAGTTGGTGGGCTATGTCGTACAGAGGCTAGATAGCTTTAAAGAAGCATGTGCGGCTTCTAAAAAATATGATAGAGAAAAGGAGATAATAAGAGGAGATGATCGAACACGAGCGAAAAGATATTTTGTTCGTGCTCATGCATATTTACTAGTGGTGCGGTTTGTGTGTTTTACTGACTCACTAGTTATGTTTTTGCTTGATGTCTTGCACAAGCGTGAAGAAATGCCGCATCAAAAAGGATATTATGAGTTGTGCCTTATTTTTTTGTTGGTTCTACAAACATGTATATAATAATAATGGTAATACGGCAGACACTAGCGTTCATTTCCTTGCACATAATATTAACAGCCTTCTACTATATTTTCATGCTGGGCTCATTTTAAACGCGTGTGTGTAAATGGAGGAGGGATGCCGTTTCTTTGTTGGCCAGATATTACCATCGAGTAAATAAACCAACTACTAAGGTTGTGAAACTGTTTCCATCTTTAAGTTAAGTAGAAAGAGAAAAGAAGTAAGCGAAAAATGTGGGGATTTTCTGTGAAAAAAGACAGAATCGGCTTCCATGTATGATATTGCATGTTGCCGTCTTATTTTCTAAGATCCTTTTTTTGCCTTTTTTCCTGCTGTTGTTACTTTTTCGGTCCAATATAAGTTTTCATTTTATATGGTTGCATGTATGGGAATAAGTGGTCTGTGAGAGAAGAGATGAGAAAAGAGGACGACATTTCTCTGCCGTATTTTTTCTGATAGCTCCAGCCAGAAAAAGCGGCATCAGCATCAGGCAGGCAAGGAGCAGTAATAGTAAAGCCTTGTACATCATGATGAAATGAAATGAAATGGAACTCTCCAGCTTGCAAGCCAAAGGAAGCCATGGGAAGGAAATAAGGGAACCGGGAATGGGATTTTATATCATCCAACAACATCTCTCCAACTTCTCGTATATTATCAACCAGGAGTGGTGGTGGCGGTGGGAGTAGGGGTAGTTGTTGTAGTTAGTAAGTGGATGCAGTTTCTTCTTCCAACTTCCAAGTTACACGGAATAGAAAGTATTATACAGAAAATGTGAGAAATACTCTTATACGTAAATACGTACAAACTAGCAGTATGTAACTTGGTATTAGCATCAGCTCTTGCTTGGTTTGTGTTACTCACTTCCTTTTTTCCCTGCCTCCAAGCTCGTATGTAACTTTTTTTTACTGTACACATGCGACATACTCACCAGAAAAGGAGATAGATGTAATATATGAAAGTAATGTGTACTTTGTTGCTGGCTTGTTTTTTGAGACATGTTGGCTGGCTGCTGGTTTGGCGATATAATATATAAAAAAGGCTGATACATTTCACTCAAAGTGAGCGTTCTACTTAGTAAGGGACTAGAAAGAGAGAGAACATTCATTTTCATACCGTAATATATCTATATGTGCCTACGTAAGAAGAATCAACTCTCTCTCTCTCTCTGCGAGAGAGAGAGAGAGAGAGATGGAAATTGTAGGAAGACGCAAAAACAAGTAGAGAGAAAGAGAGAGAGAGACGGAGGATTTTGAGACGAAAGCCCAAAAGCTATGAGACCAAAACGAAAAAGAAGGAAGGTAGTTAATGTAGCCCCAGAGTCCTTACACATTTCCCACCATCACCATCAAAGCATTCAACTTGAACCACGTCTTTGAGTGAGAAAACTGAGTGAGTGAATGAGTGACTCGGTTAGATAGATGTGTACGTATTTATATATTATTATCATTATAAAGTGTGTAATATACGGGGGAGCTGGTTGGAAGTGGAAACTGGATGTAAAGGCCAGTAGTAGTAGGTAGATACATATCTGTCTTGTGGAACGCATGTATGTGTATATGCAAGTATGTATGAACCATTCCGGAATCCTGTCTCCAGAAGCGCACTTGGTGTGTTCGAGAAGTAGACACAATTTTTTGGGACTCTGTTGCCTGTTCCAAATTCAAGTTGTAGTAGAAAGTAACAACACTCGCGACTATTGCCTTAACAAATATCAAGCAATAAGTTGCAAATGTTGTATTGCGGCAATTCATACTATTGGCTGTAGAAATAATAGTCGGCTTTTTCATGAATTTCTCATACGTTAACAGTGCAGTGTTGTATCATCATCATCGTCGTCGTCGTCGTCCTCGTCGTCGTCATCATCTTGAGGAGTAGTTGTACGTACACTTTCGTGGAGAATGAAAGAAAAAAATGTCTACGTAAAAACAAGTCGCTTTTTATGGAATGGATCTTATTTTGAAAAAGAGAGAAGAACAAAACGACAAATGCTCTCAAGTGCACTTGGCTTTATTCGGCTATGAAAAAGAGTTCGATATTATATCGCTGTAAATAAGCATTCCTCTTTCTGCTGGTTTTCTGGGCTTCTTCTATTACAATAATATATCACTACGAGTTGTGGTGACTGTATAGCCACGTTCATATGTACATACATTATTGTATGTGTGAGCTCTGTATACTCCTATATGCTTATTACGTGCACACCGCCATATATCTATACAAAATGCGCAATATGTAGTCAATGTACATACCTCTTTCTTATCCAATCTTTCAGAGAAACTCTAGAAAATCTGGAGAAACAAGTTTCCTTTTTTTCTTGGTATTTTCCAGTCTTTCTCACTCAGCAACTTGAGGAAGGTTTGGTATCGTTTACTTAAAAAATTTGCTTCTGGCAGTTGTTTGTGCATGTAACTAGTATGAATGCATATACATACAAAACTCACATCACATCTCTCTCTACTATGACCCGGTGGTGGTGGTGGTGCTTGGTAGAGACAAGAACTGCTGCTCTTCGTCTCCACTTTTTGTAGTGCAAGATTTCCTGAATAAGCAATTAGATTGGTTTTGGGCATCACGATGCTTGCTCACCAAAGATAAGCTTCTAAAGCCGACGTGGATGGAGGGTTCGGTTGTTGGTTACTTAGTTTTCAGAGATTTTTTTCTGCTGATATTTCGTCGTTGTCGAAACATCATGCACCACCAAGAGAAGAGAGAGAGAATGTTTGTAGGATGGCATGTGTATGTAGTCAAGTAGTGAGAGAGATGTGCGATGTGCGTTGCAGCCGACAAGAAGATCTCTTGGTTAGATTTACAATGCCATCATCTTCGTCTTGAGTCATGAGGGATGGTAAAATGGTAAAGATGCTAATAAAGCTGGGGAACAATTGTACACAACTCGGTTTCTGTATTATCGTCATGTAGGACGCAATCCCAAGTATACATACGATCATCGTCATCACCAAGAAGACTAAGAAAGGTTTATGTGTGTTAAAAGGCAACAAAAAATCGTGAAACTTCATCTCGGAATTTTTACAAGAGATTATTATTCAAGATAGATTGTACTCCAGGAATTTTGCCCTTAAGACCTTGCGCGTTACCCCAATGAGCATCTCTCTCTCTCTCGAGTAATGCTCAAACAATGAAAAGGCACTACTACTGCCTATTATTTCTACATTACACCATACCACCACAATAAACTCGACTGATTCTTTTTGAATCTTGCGACGGTGTAACAAAAAACACACTTGAAACTATGAAATGAAGTCATTTAATTTATTAGAATTTCTTTTCATCCTATTACGTTCGTATTGTCACATTTTTACTAAAACAATGATATATGCCATGATTATGCTGAAAGGTATTTGCTTTTGTGTACAAAGTTTATGCTAAATGTATTTTTGTATTTATTTTTCCATGTTCATCAAATTCAACAATGCCTTGCTGAAATGAATAATGAATAACAGGAGGAAAATTCCGTCCTTCAAGACTGAGGGAAGATGATTTTCTGGATGGAGGTAGGACAACAAAATCAAAATTTACCATCCTTTCACAAATACATTTTTTCAGACTTTCCACTATCAACCCTCTTCGAAATCATTTCTTTTATTTCTGTTTTCTTTAATCTTCCTACTATTATCTCCTTTACAAACAGAATTTCGCCGTTTCAAGTCTTTATCGTGTACTCTACAACAGCCTTCCTGTATCCTATTTTTGGTTGGAGTTTTATTTTGTTCTGCTCCGGTTTTCTGTGGAGTAACCAATCTTTTCCCTGTCAATACACACAGGCAAATCCTCCGTAGAGTAATGCTTTAAAGGAGAGCGAGATAGAAAAAACGCATGTTTCTAAATAGAGTGTAAAGTATCATTTAATGGCCCTATAAAGCTACTAGAAAGAAAGATCTAATTGAGCCTTTGAGATTTCAATAAAAATGTGCCAGAGATGCTATTACGCTATTTCATATTACTACTACGATTATTATTATGACTATTATTACGAGCCTTTGGGTTACTTTACGTTTCAGAGTTACAAAAGAACACCCCATTTTTCCTAGGTAGAATGTTGCTCCATTTACCACTACAAAAACGTATTCTGTTTTCCAAGCAACTAGTTTCATGGACAATCAAGTCGTACTTTGAACTCAACGATGATGCAAGCAAGCAAGCATTTTATAACATTGATATCACACGCTCTAAAAGTGGACTTGATTCGTTTTTACGTCTCTCTTCGGCATGTANAAAAGAGAACTAAACGAACAATGTATATCATGCAAAAGACCCACTATTGGATACCTATAATACATGCTATTCACAAACAGTACACACAATTTATTTTTTCGCTTGTAAATAATTCGAAATGAGAAGGGTTTTAATAGGCCACCAACAACGATTTACACCCATGTTCTGTCGCACGGTGGGATCAGAATCGAAGGTTAGGAAAAAATCGATTTGTCACCCTTCGCCCGTATAAACGATTTTTGAAGCTGGGAGAAAAAAGGGATATTCGGGATGGACCTTTTGGGTGCCTGCCATACAACGCTGCAAACATAATTCTTGACTTGTTTGTAATAATGACAGAAAACCTTTCCCATACAATATCATATAGGAAAATAATCGGCGTATAGCTTTTAGTAGTGGAGGATATTTTGAAGTTTACAAAATCAATGGGATAATAGGTTCATTTACATTTTTGTGGTGGATTTTCTGTCCATATTTTGTATTTGGAAGAGTGTGACTGTCCTTTTTTGGTTTTTGTCCTGTGTGGCGGAGTCGATCGTTTATTTATCACAATCACAAAAAGACAAAGTAAAGTATAAACAGGAAAGTTTTATTTAGCAACAGAAAAAGTGTAGCTTTTGGTTGCTGCTTTGCCACTGGTAATGGTAGTACACAAACATTGTATAACTAGAGTAGGTGCATTATAACAACAGAGGAGGAGAGATGAAAAGAAAGTTTGAGTGCAATTGTAATGCGTTGTTAGATGGAAGGGGGTTTAGGCAAGCCCACTTTATTTTATGACCCTTAATTTTTACAGTTATTTGCACAGCGTGGAAAGGAGATCCATACCGACAGCCGTGCTGTCAGAGAGCTAGCTCTATATAGTGTGCGGTGTGGTGGTAGGCAGACTCACGACGACAATCTTTTGCCATCTTTCAAATAAATATTTGTCCTCTATAATTTTTACGACGGTTTAAATGGTTTGTTGTCGGTAGTAAAAATGGAATAAAATGTGTGAGTGTGTCTCTTTCTGTGTCGCTTCCCCAACGTGGAACGACATACACCCTTTCTGCAGAGAACATCCATAATAACTCGCTAGACCTGTTGCGAGAATTACATAATCGTAATCGTCTATGACTTTATTACTACATAAAGAACCATTTACGATTTGTATATTATGAAGTTTCCCTTCACTTCACTTATTTCTCCTTTGGTAAACATACAGACACAAACACACTTCACTAGGCTTTTTATACTTTGCTTGTTTCAAAAGACATTCGCAAAGTACGCATAAAACATTTAACGATTAAGACACATACATGGAACGATTTTAATGCACATAAAAGGAATAAAACGAGTGAAACATGGATGATGAAATGAACAATAATGAATCTTTATTTTTTTAAAAACTTTCTTGGTAGGGTAAACGAGTAGTTGGTTGGATAATTGAAACACAAAGGATGTCAAGAGGGTAAAATGCGTTATGGCTTTTATGCTGTTGCTAGCTGTGTAGGTGTACGATAATAAATTTAGGTTCTTTCTAAGCATTAAAACAATTATTTTTAATATCCACTAGGTATATATACACACGCACACTTTTTTCTCCTATTACTTATATCTCATTCACGATACATCTTCACTTTACTGTAAATTATAACATTCCTCTGATTTATTATCTTTTAATTATACAAAATTACAACTTAATTAATGTTATATGCATTTTCTCCTTATTTGATGTTTCAGCTGCCGGTCAATCGCCTTATAACATGGTAGGTGGAGGGACTCCAGGTCCGATGATGTCACCAGGTCCTAATCAAGATCCGTATAACATGACCATGAATGGCAGCGACTACACCCCCTCACAGGTAAGAAAAAATCGTCTTTCATCAACGTAAATAATATTTGTCCAAAATTGCTGCATTTTGTGACCAGCGTATCATAATGCCCTGGAAAATTAGCTGGCTTTAACTTTGAAGGAATTAAACTCAATTTAATTTATTAAAGCACGCCAACTCTATACAGAGCTAAAACTTATGAAATTAACGCAATTTGGCAACATGCAGCGAACGAGTAATGATAAATGATAAGCATATATCACACGCGTTATATGATATGAACGAACCCATGATAAGGGAAATATATGGCACAAAAAATAGTTTATCTTGGTTGTCCATGTCCATGATCGCTCGCTGCTAATATTATTACGAGTCGAGTATTACAACGAACATCCCAGCAGTCAATACTCTGCCGCTCTGAAGAAGTAGCTTGAGTTGTTTGCATGTGATACTCATCCCTGACAGAGTGGCGGAGCGGTCTAACGCGTTAGACTCAAGCGAAAGCTTGCCACTGTGGATATATGCAGCGGTCTGAGTATTCTAATCCTCGAATGAGGGCGTGGGTTCGAATCCCACCTCTGTCAGACTTTTTTGCTCTTTTCCAAAACTATTTCTCCAATACGTGTGTAGTTTGATTTTTGTCGTCTTGGTGAGGATAATTTATAAATCATGTTGTTATATAATGTGTTTGTTTGTTTTTTTTAATTGCAGACCGGTTACGGTGACGGTTCGATGTACGACAGTAGTATGCACCCGGTTAGTGTAAGAAAAATTAACGATTTATTTTTTTTACATTTTTAAATTATGCTCAAATAATTTTCTTTTCTTCTACTACTGCTTTCTGTGATGAGGTATATTCATTGAGGAAGTACACATTTTGGAATACAAATAAAAAGAAATACAAAAATTGTATTTTTATATGATAATACTGATGAGGGTGAAACTTGACAAAAATGTATGATGCGTTGACATGTGCACCTGCTATTGCACTATCTAGTATACCAAACTCTCAATTCCGTCTTATTAGTAATAAGCTCTGATTTCTTCCAAAAAGATTTATTGAATGTTTTTTGCATTGTTCATCCGATTTTATCATGCTCGCGTAAACCACGCCATGGTTACTGGAAACACCGCCGGCACACTGGATTCTGACTGTTATGTTGTGTTATACAGTTTTTTAGATATTTTTCCCGTTTTTTCCCGATCTTAAACTTGTTGTCAACTTCCTTTTCAATGCATTGCATTACGAAGGCAGGCATACATATTCTAATGCACACTAGAAAAAAAGCCATCGTAGAATATAAAAGCACATAGTGGATGCCCAATAAAATTTTGAATGTAAAGCAGTGTTTAAAAGATGATGTTAAAAATATAATACCTATGCGTGCCTCTTCTTTTTGTTATTTTATCATCGTCTGTGTGTTTTCCGTGTTCCCTATTTCTTTTTGGCCATTTTCCCACTTTCAGCCCAGTGGGGGTCCGGCGTCTGTAGTTTCTTTGGACAGACATAAACCATGTAGGATAGCATAATTAAGATCGTCTTATTTCACAATTTTCATATAGACAATCACTTTATCACTATTTCACTACACGTCTCCTTCATATGCGCTTAGCAAGAAATGTAAACGTTTGGAACTGGTTGTACTACGCATTTATAAAAAAAGTTTGGACCATTTTTAAAAAATCAAATGCATTACATTTCTGAAAAGAATTCGTTTATGACAGTGCAATACAAACACACGTAACATATTAAAAGGCACCGGAGGAATAACATGCATTATTTCCTTACTGAAGGGCCTGTTAAAAGCGAGCGCTGGATGTCCGTCCTCTTCGTCAAGTTCCGCTAGTCGACCTGGGTCGGTCTCTTGGCATCCAAGAGAGCAAATCCCTGATTTTCCACCGCTACAACCTCATGACGGTGATAGTGATGACGGAGACGAAGATGAGGAGGACGATGAAGAGAATGACATTACGCATAAGCGCAGAAAAAATTAAATTTCGATTATTTGCTTGCATTTGGGTTAGTGCCAAGGTTTACTCCAGTATTTTTGTGTTGGATTCATACCAGATTAGTTTAAAAATAACGTTACATAAAATTTTACAACTTAGGTATCGTGTTGGGTTTTGGAATGAAACTTTTCTAATAATTAAATTTGGTATGTTAAAGTTTGTTATGTGTAGATGTCCAAGTCATTGAAATATTGGTACTTCTGAGTTGTTTTGACTAAAAACAACATGGTCTTATGACAAGCACATGGTTAACAAACAACATCGTAAAGCATTTTTTGACAGTTTGACCCCGTGTTTTCGTTGCGTTCCGTTTATGTTCCTTGTTGTAATTATTGTCACTTGTCGATAAACGTCTTTTTAGCTTTAGTCTGTGTAGTCCAAATAACGTGTACTTTTGATTTAGAGGTTTTGCTTACAAAATCAGTCACTTTCCTGTCTCTTGTCGCCATTTTTTAAATAACTTGTCTAATCATGTCACTTTTATTTATGTTTTTTTACAGGACGACGAGTTCTCCGATGAGTGTTGAAATCAGCCGCAACCATCTAGTAGTCCTCGGAAGAATCGTTAAATCCTGTACACACACCGTTTTTATTATGTGTAAAAGAGAGACCTCAATAATTACGTACTATAAAATAGTTAGGTTGTATCTCTATTTCTCTGTTATTTAAAAAAACACAACTTAAGAAGACACACGACGCTTTTTGGAAATCCGTTGAGTTGTCGTCGGCAAAAAATAATGAAACACTTTCTTTTCAAAGGAATTCAAGAAGCAACGTAATAACGAGTGTATGTTAAAAATCACACTACTACTGAAGCTCAACCCTCATGTAATTTTACTCTATCTATATTAATTAATTAATTTTTTGTGTATAGGTATAATATGATATATATAAAAAGAAGGAATAGTGATCAGTAATAATACTTAAGATAAACACAATAGGTATGAATATATTGATATATGTAAAATTTGTATTCAAATAATATTCGCGTGTGGAATGACAAAAAAAATTTTAAATCTGAATAATATTCTTTCTATTCATTCATGTTATTGTTTTATTGTTATAAAGGATATAAAATTACATGGACGTGTTTGTGTAATAGTGTAGAAAATAAGGTTTTGGTAACTTTTTTGTAAAGTGACAAGGAATCGAAAATCAAAGTAGTTTTAAAACGTCTCCGTCTGGTTTTATTGTAAAAACATACTTGATTTTATTACACACACACACTATTTATTATAATATTTTATGTTTGTGTTTCTTTCAGTCTTTGTTTGGTTGGCATTTTTATAACGAGATGAAGAGCAAAAATAATTTTTGGTAGTGCTGCTGTTTTTCAGATCAATTAATTTGCGTGAATATATAAAGGTTTTTTTTGTTTAAAAAAATTGGATTACTAAAATTGTTAAAACATGTGAAAATAGAGACCTACAAATTATATACCAATTTTAATACTAAAACATATAATTACAATAATACGCTATATAAAAATCAAACATGTAAACATAGGATGCTATTTACTACAACATAGAATCTTTACCAAGTACTGTTTTATATGTACTTTTAAAAGTTAAACAAATATGAAACTGAACTTTGCCCAACTTTTTTCAGTTTGCCAACGGCTGACCCACTCCCTCTTATGGTGGGTCAATATAGTGCAAGTGAAAAAGTGACAGCAAAATCACCTTCCAATGAAAACGAAGTATACGATTGAAAACACATCCATTTTAGAGAAACTACTAAAAAAATTTATTATAATATTACCACTATATACTATTGTTACACTAATACTATATACTGTTGTAATACTATAAAACTTAACTACTGTTAATACCAAGCTATTGAAAAAAATTACTGTTAATCTTATATATTTATTCCTATATCATATATGTACTACTATAAACTACAAACTTCTATATAGAATTCACCCTGTTCTTGACAGGAAAAGAAATTCATTTATGTAACGTAGAATTACATATAATGATGATATTCTCTATACAATCTAAAAAAATTTACTACTTTCAATAATTAATGCATGATGCTGCTAATTTTATTATATACAACCGTTTATTCTTATTCTTGCACGTTCTTCGTCGGTTATCGGAAAAGAACTATAATTTGACAACAAAAAGGAAAAAAATGCTACAAATACTAAATATTAGAAAGAGAAATGTTCATTATAAATAGCGTGATAGTGTTCTTGGTAAAAAGAATCATATATATTATATGTGTAATGCATCCGTGGCTTTGACTTTCAATACTACTCAATGTATACGGTTTTATAATGTGCCGTTATTCATGTAAAATGTACAAGCAAACGTATCAGAATACACGTTCGGAATTGGACAAAAACGTTTCCCGGAAAAAATTATTTTTACTGGCAGAAATAAGAGATTTTTAGTCAGAATTTCTTATCATTTTGACTCTTGAATTGTTGGACCAATAGGGATCGTACATGCAGAAGTTTTCAACAAAACTTTTAAGTGGTATAGTCAATTTCGTTTTCTCCTCCTTATGTCGACTTATTTCCTGTTTTCATTTTAAATTTTCCCCTACAAGTTTCCTTCTTTCTTATTTCAAAAGTGAGTTTTAAACGATGTACTTAATGGGATGGTATACACACAAAACAAGAAAAATACAAGGTGTATTTATAACAGATTTTTAAAAAGAAAAAAAACTATTTACGAGAATCTTTCTTATGAATGTGTTTTCGTACCATCAAAAATTAGATGAGAGTAAGTAGGGTAACTAGATTGTGTTTAAATGGAGTCAATTTGAAACATGACAGAATGGAACGATTTCCATGTAACGTCCAATGATCACTCTATGCATGACTGTATGTCAAAAAAAGGTTTTCACCCACCTGATTTAATGTTCCCCAGCAAAGAAGCCCATTCATGTACATGAATGATCGTACTGCACTATTTATGTGCGATGCTTTATTATTTTTAGTCTATATACATTACATTAAAAAGTAATAATTAATTTAATTTTTATGTATTCTGTGTTGTGGAAGTAACTTTATGGCATAAATGGTAGTCCACCTTTTCGCCCCTCCCGATGGAATGGCATTATGTGATTAATATTATTTAGAAAAACTGCCTAAAATATGAGTTTATAGTTTATACAGCTGTTACGACATTCATATTTCGGCTATATCTATTACCAACTGCATAACCGAGTTATTAGATTTTTACATTAGCCGGCCAACAGACAAATAGCAATAACAATATATTTCAAAAAACATTTTTGTTGACACAACATTATTTATTCTGTGTAAATCAGTCTTGTGTATAGTAAACCTTTTTTTGTTTCTTTTTAAAGTTGGAGTTGAAGGTTGTTGGTTCAAATGTTTAGGAATATTGTTGTATGTGTATCATAAATATACATAGTTTTTTTCTGTGGTTGTATGCGTTGTTTGTATTTACTTACGTTAGCAAAGTTTCCTGTTGTAAAATTTGAGAATGTGTGGAATTTTAAGTGTCGTTTCAACTCTCATATGATGCACAACTTGAGAATTCATACTACTACTACGTATAAATATTGTTTTAACATGCTTTAGAATTTTGTTTTGTAACCAAATGTATGATTTGTACACATAATATACAAACACAACGGCAAGGCAACTGTTGTTAAACGGATCATCAGTAGATTTTAAGACTAATTTTATTTCTACCAAGCAATCTAATATTGCCTGCGTCATGTAGTGGTTATTAAGAATATTATACGGATTCTTTATGGATACGGTAGGTAGCTAGTTAGAGAAAGAAATTATATTGGTATAGCTAGTAAGGATAACATAGTGTAAGAATCTTTAAACCTAATGTAAAAATAGTAATAATGTAAATATATACAATTCTTATTTTATTTAGGAATTTAAAATGATGTGCAACATTATATTGATATGATTACTATTGCTACAATAACGATAATAAAGAACATAACTGAAACGTGCGGTTCTCAAGAGTTTCTCATCTTTTATTTCCATTAATTTTAAATACCATTTTTACTTTGCATAACAGTCATTGCACTATTATTAAAGAAGCGAATGACGAAGAGAAAAGACCAATGCCAAATGTGAAATCATTTCGTTGCTACGAAATGCTACGTTTTGTGGGTATGGCCCCAAAGAATAAGGACCATACATCAATAACGGGGGAACAAATACTGAGTATTACGTTGCCAGGTTATTTTGCTTTGTTGCAAAAATTTATAATTACCAGGCAACACGGAAGCAGTAAGCAATGCTTTGCTTATCACCCATTTATTTGCACTAATGAAACAAATAAGTATCGTCTCATCTATGAATGACTCATTTCAGGTCTAGACATTCCCCGCTGCGAAATATTAAAAGAAAATGAAGACTTTTTTAAGACTGTAATTCTAATGCATAAATTATAAAAATTATAGTTTCTCTTGTATTCCTAACAAAGTTATGTCAACATAGACTCTCACGGCTTCCCCTCCACAGGTTTCAAACTTAAAGTGAATCTGCAATCTGCATACATTTTTAAGTCATGCTATATAGAAATTCCCGAAAACAGAATATGAAATTTCTCGCTTCTTTACAAGTTATGAATTAAACAATGTTTGAACCTTAGTGCCCTCTAGGGCCGCTGGAAGTCAATAAAACAACCAACTCCACTGAAATCTGGCACATTTATGTAGCTCCAAAAGATGTATCTGTATACAAATTTTCATCTATGCTTGTCATTTAAAAAATTTAAGGTTGGCTAATAGGAGAACCGGGGCCCCCAAGTGTCAAATTGATGCTAAAACAAGCTTTATTGCATAAATATCGATTCCCGAAAACAGAAACTTTCACGTAAGAAATTTTCGTACAAAAGACGAGATACGAATCCCTACACTTTTAGTATGGGTAAGCTAGTAAATAAGTAATATCGTTTTCCGTTAAGCGCGTATCAAACTTTATTTCAGAAAGTGCTAATAATTGCCTAATTGCATTTCCTTTTGTGACTAACTGTAGAAAACCATAAGTGATGTCAACGCAACGTCTAAAGCTTAGATAAATTGGGTGATAATTCACATCCAATTGACAGTTAATGATGTCCCAACCTAATCCTGCCATAATTATAGAACAACCTGGTCTGCTATTTGAGACAACATTTTCTGGGACGAGGAGAAAGCAACCTTCCGCAATATTCTTTCCCCTTATTATTCGATTCTCATAATAATCATGTATCATGACTTCCGTAATGGTAATGGTAAACCTACTACAATACTTGTAGGTAAAATAAAACTACACATTATAATTTATATAAATGAACCAAACAACTTGAACACCTTTGATATCATAGATAGGATGCGTTAGATTGGCACTCATTTTTATCTACTACTCCAAATTAAAAACCAATTTTGAGCAGTGCCCCTGCAGAAAGGATGTATTTTTAAGGTCGTGGCATACCTTTACTGGCAACTGGATTGTTTGTTTGATGCGTCTATAGCGGAAGATGACTATGGTTACTAGTCTGGTCAGCCAATAATATAATATCGTCAGTACATAACGGCAGGGGAGACGGGAGACGCAGAATCTGATGGTAAATACCTTTATCACTGACAAAGCTACATAAATTATGCATTCTGTTTCTGGTACTGTAGCAACTCTTTGTAATTTGTAAGATAGAAAGTAGAAAGCGGAGCCTATTTTACTCTGTAAAAACCTTAGAGTAAATAGAGCCGAAACGCGTGTGATTGTTTTTTCCGCCGATCCTGTACCAGTGTAACCATACGAATTCAAAATCAGCACATTTTTCTTTAGAAAACTGATCAAACGATGCAAGAATTATTTCTAAAAAAG